>JAPYYJ010002102.1:0-13283 GCA_028533885.1 Nasua narica | reverse complement strand
AAGGGAAGCAAGGGCAAAAATGAACCACTGGGACTTCATCAAGATCAAAAGCTTTTGCACAGCAAAGGAAACTGTCAACAGAACCAAAAGACAACTGACAGAATGGGAGAAGATATTCACAAATGACATATCAGATAAAGGGTTAGTATCCAAAATCTATAAAGAACTTCTCAAACTCAACACTCAAAGAACAAATAATTCAGTCAAGAAATGGGCAGAAGATACGAACAGACATTTCAGTAAAGAGGACATCCAAATGGCCAACAGACACATGAAAAAATGCTCAACATCACTCGGCATCAGAGAAATACAAATCAAAACCACAGTGAGATACCACCTCACACCAGTCAGAATGGCTAAAATCAGCACTTTTTTTATTTCCTAGACTGCTCTTCTTCTCTATGAAGAATTATCCTGGTAGCAGAGATGATCCTCACTAAGGTTTTTATTTTTCTATGGTAAAAACTTTGAGGTTTTAATGTTCTCCATCTTCTAGATATGGTGAGTATATGGGTTTGTGGGAGTTTTGCTCCTTTTTTCTGTTTCTATTTTTAAAAGTCTTCAGTATTTTCAGATTTATTCCTGCATTATTTTGATACCTCTGCAGATATGCAATGTAGGATTCTAAAAAGACCTCGTAGAAAAGCTTCATGGGAAGTTGTGAGGTAAAGAGAGTTTCTAGAGGTCACACAGCACTGGGAGACATGGTAGGGACACAGCCCAGAGCACCCTAGGCATCTAATTCAGCCCCCCACCACACTTCAGAGTGGGGCTACGGTAGTTCTAGAGTACTGACTACTTTAGATCCTAATGAAGTTCCAAACAACCCTCAAAAGAATCAAAAACATTAATAAGGTAAATGGTTACACATCTAGGTGCAAAACGTCCATCCCTCTCTTCTTCAAACCTGTAGAATATCCACCAAGAAAGAAAAAAAAAAAAACAGCTCCATATAGACTCTGCACCTAGCTCAATCCTTTAAATTGAAGTGAAATCCTATCCCTTGGGTTTAGATCTTGTGACCTATGAACTTTAAAAAAAAAATCAAATTTTCTCTGCTTTTCCACAGATATAAACCCTCCATATACCACGGAATAAGAAAGATAGCATTTTCAGTAAGAGTTCCTAATAGAACAGAAAGAAACATAGCAATCATTAATCAACTTCAAATGGCTTTGATAATGTTCTAATTAGAAATCTGTTTTTTATGATTCTTGGGTCCACCTTCTGGAAAGTTCTTTCTTACCCATATTTCTCCTTGATTACTGGGGGTATGATATTTGGGGGTATGATATTTGGGGGCATAGTATTTTTGGTGTGCTGGAACTTTTTTGGGGGGAGGCTGCTAGAACTTTCATAATACAACTCTTAACTAATGAAAAAGTGGGGGCCTTGGAGTTGTTCAGATGCTACACTAGTTAAAGGCTTTGTTGTTTTGCTTAGGCTTATGGTTATTTCAACAAACCAATTCTTTTAAAAATGTAGTAGGCATTGGCTCTGTTAGCTTCCAGTTTCTGGTACCAATAGACACAGTGAAAATATTTCATGACTTGATTTGCAAATCTGATTTATCCCTTTGCTTCCTTGCCCCGTATCTCTTTTTCACAGCAAAATTGTGGCTGCTTTGGGACCACCACTATGAAACACCATTGCACGGTTAGATTGCAAACAAATCACTGAATCCACGTTTTCCTTCTGCATGTCAACTAACAAATTCTCCCTCCATATACATAGAGATTCTAAGAACCATATTTCCATCTTTGCCTATTTTATTAATGAAAGCCTTAGAGTGTTAAATGTCACCTCATGAAGGCATTTTTTTTCTAATAACCTAAAATAGGGTCATAGAGCAAATGGAATGGGCACCTATTTATCTTTCTCAGCATTTATAAACTCTGGATTTTTATTTATTCATTTTTAGTCATGCAAGTTTTCTGCTTCCCTACAAAATATAAGGAGCCTGAGGAAAGTACCAAGCACACTGTCCAGCACATAGGAAGCATTTGATGATTTGTACATATATGTTATTAAAATTTAAATAAGCATGGGGTGCCTGGATGGCTCAGTGGGTTAAAACCTCTGCCTTCAGCTCAAGTCATGATCTCAGGGTCCTGGGATCAAGCCCTGCATCTCTCGGCTCAGCAGAGAGCCTACTTCCCCCTCTTTCTCTGCCTGCCTCTCTGCCTACTTGCGATCTCTCTTTCTCTCTATCAAATAAATAAATAAAATCTTTTAAAAAATGTAAATAAGCAAGAATATATCTCAGTTAAAACATTTGGTACCATGTTTTAGAATTCTCATGTTTGATGACTCTTGAGCCATTATTTTTGGCTCCTTCCAAAAGAAGGAGGTGCAAAAATGGTAATATTCCATTACCATTGGAATGGTATTCCTTGCAAAAAATGGTAAGAGAATTCTCACTCTTAAAGTTCTACATTTATTTTCTGAATCATGCTGGAACACTTGACATGGAACACAACACCATCTCTATAAAGCAAAGTCATTATGCTGATGAGTACCGTGCCCCCACAATCTGTCTGGTACACCAATTCCTAGTAGAGCTCAAGAGTCTCTAGCTTGGTCCTTCTGGTGTACCACACCTTCCTCTAAATTGAGTGGCACCTGAAATAATGCTTCACTGTAAAAAATATGAGAGACCTAGGCGTGGCTTCCCTTCATATGGAAAGTTGGCAAAAAAAAAGTATATATGTGGGGCGCCTGGGTGGCTCAGTTGGTCAAGCAACTGCCTTCGGCTCAGGTCATGATCCCGGAGTCCTGAGATCGAGTCCCACATCGGGCTCCCAGCTCCATGGGGAGTCCACTTCTCACTCTGACCTCCCTTCTCATGCTTTCTCTCACTCTCTCTCTTTCCTAATAAATAAATAAATAAAATCTTAAAAAAAGTATATATGTAAAAGCATATATATATATATATATATATATAAAGACTATATATATAACTGTATATAGTACTTTTCTAAGGATGCCAATAGCTACAGAGGCATGTAACACTTGAGCAAGTTGAGTGGAACAGAAATATTGACATATTATAAAAATGTGAAGTATCAAAAACATTACCTGAAACATTATTTTGACAAATCCACATCTGACCTCAAGACTAAAAATTTTATTACAAGAACACTATAAATAGGACATCTTCAAGGACCTTCATTCATGGTTTT
Organism: Nasua narica; assembly: GCA_028533885.1. Classification (NCBI taxonomy): domain Eukaryota; kingdom Metazoa; phylum Chordata; class Mammalia; order Carnivora; family Procyonidae; genus Nasua; species Nasua narica. The sequence goes on along the minus strand of JAPYYJ010002102.1, from coordinate 10,101 downwards.
AAATATTTTCCATACTAACACACTCTTACCCTACAAGGAGGGTACTTAAATTTTACTGAGCCATGAAATGTAAAGTTAGTCCAAGGTTAAGGAAGCTTGCCTTTTGCAAAAGGACACCAATTCTGAGCATTTAATCCATTTCTGGCTAAGTTGTCACAGAGAAAACCCTGAAGTGAGCAATGAGAAGTATTCATCAGGAGGCTTTTGGGTTCCATCTATATCTATATATCTATCCACCAAACTATATATCAGATACCCTACATATAAAAATAGATATAATTTATATATAATCACATTATATTTATTATATATTATATATATTTAATATTTCACATATTCCTCTAATTAGCAATATATATTTGCATAGTAATGTTGGCATATCCTTATTCATTGTTTTTAGAGAATTCAGATAACCTCTGAAATGATAGTTCATCAGTCATTCACTCCTCTGGGTGATATTACTACTAAATTTTCCACAGAAAATAACTGAAAAATAAATGGAAAAGATGTGTTTATATGTGTGTTTTGTGAGGCTGTGTGATTTTTAACTAAAGAGCCACTCTCTCCAACAATAGAAGATATTCCCCAGTTCTATTAACACTTATGTTTCCCCTAATCTCTTGTGAATTGGAGCATGGGCCTATGCTTTGCAATGAATCAGTTCAGTATTCCACCTCACCAAGTTCCCAAGAGAACCATCACCATCAATGAAAGGTATAGTTTTTCCCCAACAACAAAGCCAGTACCTTCTCCAGCCTGGATTCAGATGGCTGGTAAGGTCAGAGAGGACCTTCACAAGCCTCCTCTATCCATATAAGAAATTACTCATTCTAAGAATGAATTGCAGGTAAGTTTAGGACATTGGGAACCATAAGAAAACATGTTAAAAATTAGAATAAGAGTCCATTCTACTAACATGTGCAAGTCATTTCAACATAAAGGTAATTTGGGTTGTTGTATGATCTATGTTATAAACTTCCTTCCTCCATTCTGCTACTTAGAATCTGAAGGATGCTCAAATAATGAAGTAGAAGAAAATCACCCCAGAGAAGACTTTGCAGAACTACAATTCCAGCCTCGGATTGTATACCTACAGACTTGTATATGGGAGGAAAATAAACTTCTACTTGTTTGAACCATGAATATTTAGATTTATATCACTTGGAGAAAAATCTAATTCCCCGTAAAACATCATCCTGCCCAATAAAATCCAAAGACTTACATGACAACCCATTATCTGGCCACTGGCTTAAATCACCGAGACTCCGTGGGCCTCCCATCTCTGCTTGCCTTGCAGCCTCCCAGATAGACACTGCTAGCTCAGGCCCTTGGACATCTCCATGGGCTAGGTCACTTCTCCCCCTTGGAAAATTACGTGGTTCTTTACTGATGCTTCTATTCAAATATTTTATTAGTGGCCTTCGCTGATTCACATCAAGTAGTCATCCTCCCTCTCCCTCCCCCCCTCCTGTTTTTTTTCCCTTTGTGCTTCCTCCTGGCACTTTAAAATACTATTTATTGATCTGTTTCTTTATTGCCTGTTTCACTTCACAAGGATGTAAGTTTCAAGAATTCAGGATGACTTTTTTTTTTTTTTTTTTAAGATTCCATCCATTTATTTAACAGAGAGAGAACACAAGCAGGCAGAGAGGCAGGCAGAGGCAGAGAGACGAGCAGGCTCCCCGCGGAGCAAGGAGCCCGACCGGGGACTCCATCCCAAGACTCCGGACCATGACCCGAGCCAAAGGCAGCCACTCAACCAACTGAGCCACCCAGGCATCCCCAGGATGACTTTTTAATCACAGCTTTATCTCCACTAGCTTGAATAATGCCTGACTTGCAGTATTTGCATTCTTGAATGAATGAATTAATGTGGGCATACATCAGAGCATGAGAATACAAGTGAATTGACATTACCCCAAAACTGAAAACAAAAGAGTATTATAGGGTTCCTGTTTTCAAAAATTATCAAGCCTTACATGGGGTTTACAAGCATTAAAACTGCTTCTTCCTTCCAACAACCAATCATTTCCCTCTAAACAATGCAGCCAACATGGAGGAAAAATGATGACTATCAAAGAGACCACAGAGTAAAAATGTCATTGCTAAGGAATAATCGCTTCAGCTAGCAGTAGGCAAAAACATTTAGGTCTTTAGTCTATTTCAAGTGAATTTTTGTGAGTCATATAAGATAGGGATCTAATTTCATTGTTTTGCATATGAATATAAACTTTTGCCACCACTATTAAAGAGACATACAGAAAATAGTTGCTTACATGTCTATACACTAACAAAATATTTTAAAAAGAAACAATCTCATTTACAATATCATAAAAGAACCACACACAACAAAATACTTAGGAATAAACAGAACCATGAGGTGAAAGATCTCTCCACTGAAAAGTATAAGATTTTGATGAAAGGAATTGAAAAGATAATTAAATGGAAGGATATTCTGTGCTCATGGATTAGAAGAGCTAGTATTAGTAGAATGTCCATACTTGGCAAAAATGTCTACATATTCAGTGTAATCTCTATCAATGTTCCAACAGCATTTTCACAGAAATAGTTATAAAACAATCCTAAAATTTGTTTAGAACCACAAAAGATTCCAAATAGCAAAAGGAATCCTGAGAAAGAACAACAAAGCTGGAAGGATCATACTTCCTGATTTCATTTTTTTTTTTAAGATCTTATTCATTCATTTGAAAGGGAGACAGAGAGAGCACAAGCCGGGGGAGAAGCAGATGGAGAGGGAGAAGCAGACTCCCCAGCGAGCAGTGAGCCCAACATGGGGCTTGATCCCAGGATGCTGGGATCATGACCTGAGCCAAAGGCAGATGCCCAACCATCTGAGCCACTCAGGCACCCCATATTTCCTGATTTCAATCTGTATTACAAACCCACAGTAATTAAAACAGTATGATACTGACCTAAAAACATGTAGATCAATAGAACAGAGTCCAGAAATAAACCCGTGCATATATAGTAAATTAATTTATAGCAAAAAAAAAAGTCCAAGAATATACAATAAGGAATCTATTATCTCTTCAATAAATGGTGGTGGAAAAATTGGATATTCACGTGTGAATATCTTGGATTTTTCACCAAAAGCAAAGCCAACAGAGGGAAAATAAGCAGGAATATGACACCAAACTAAAAAATTCTGCACAATAAAGGAAATCATCAACAAAATGAAAAGACAACCTACTGAATGAGAGAAGATATTTGCATATGCTGTATCTGATCGGGGATTTTCAAAACATATAAAGAATGCACACGACTCAATAACAAAAAGACAATCTGATTAAAATATGGGCAAAGGGACTAAATAAACATTTTTCTGAAGAAAGCATACAAATGGCCAGCAGGTACATGAAAAGTTGCTGATCAGTAGTCAATAGGGAAATTCAAATCAAAATTGCAGTGGCACATCACTTTATACCCATTTGAATGGCTATAGTCAAAAAGACAAAAGTGTTGGCAAGGATGTAGAGAAAAGAAAATCCTTGTGCATTGTTGGTGGGGATACAAATCGGTACAGCCACTGTGGAAAACAGTTTGAAGTTCCTTCAAAACATTAAAAATGGAGCTATCATATGATCCAGTGCACCCACTTCTGGGTATACAACCAAAGGAAATGAAAATAAGATTATCTGTTTATTATTACCTCCTGTTTATTGCAGCATTATTTAGAATAGTAAAGATATGGAAACAACCTAAGTGTTCAACAACAGATGTGCAGATAAAGGGGTAGCATATATACAATGAAATATCCTTTCATGAGTGAGGAAACTTTCCCACTTGTGACAATATGGATGGGCTTTGAGGGCATTATGCTAAGTGAAATAAGCCAGACATTAAAAGATTGATACTGCTTATTTGTACGTGAAATTAAAAAAAAAAACAAAAAACAAAAAACAGGACAAACAAAAAAATAAAGCCCAGCCTTTATTAAAAGTAGTAAAGTTTAGCCAGGGGCTGGGAGGATGGGGAAAATAGGGAAAGGTTGGTCAAAGGGTACAAGCTTTCAGCTAGAAGATAAATAAGTTCTGAGGATCTAACATACAACATGGTGACCATAGTTCATGTATTGTATAACTGGAATTTACTAGAAGAGTAGAACTTAGATGTTCTCAGCAGTTAATTCATAACATCCCAAAACTGGAAATACCATCTAGGTCAAAATGAGTATACAGTTGCACAAATGAAAACTACAGGACAATTATAAATAAAAAAAGGAATAAACCACCGCTCTATGTAAAAAACATGGACAAATCTCAAAGAAGTTATTTTAAACAAAAGAAGCCAGAAACAAGTGTACTTACATGAAATGCAGATACAAGCAAAACTAATCTATGGTGATAGTAGTTGGAATATTTGGAGTCACTGACTAGGAGGCAGAAGAGGGGAATGTTCTGTAGTAAAGTTCCACAAATTAACCTGAATGTATTGTTCACTGAGCTGAACACTTAACATTTATGCACATTGCTACAGATACGATATACTTTAATAAAAATAAATTTTCAGTTATGGACAATGAAGTTTGTTTTTACTAAAAAATTTCCTATTAATGCTGTCTTCAGGCAAATTTGTATTGCCCTAAGTCATTTCTGTCCATATTTCATAAACACTGTCAGCTTCTCCTCTTTTTAACTATTTGCGTGTAGGAAAGCTTACTAATTTTGGTCATTCTGCTATTTCATTAGCTAGCTCTGTTTTCTCTGGGACCTGCTTTCTAATTCTGAACAACTTAAAAAGCACTTAGAGTTTTAAATAGTTTGAATAAATTTGCCTCAACCAAAGCATCACTTTAAAATTCAAAAATCCATTTGAATGACCAAGCATTTTTGTGCCAACCCAAGAACATGATTTAAATTACAGCAGAAACAGTAATAAAATTCATAGTAAAGCTATGTGATAGAAAATGAATCCAATAACATCTTGTCTTTGCTTTTTCCAGAAGAACCAGATTAAAAAAATCTTGAATGCATTTATGACTCAGATACTTCCATACCCCAAGGAGTTAAGGAAACCAAGAAAGTTGGCAGAGACTTTTCTTAATGAGAGTATCGTGTGCTTTTTGCCCTTACTTAATTGAAGACAAATACACAGAAACCAGAAACAGACTAATACTCTTCAAAGAACTTACAAAAAAAATACAGCTTTGAAACATCCATTAAAATATAATCTGCATTTTAAGGCCAAATAGTTGTCAATAATATTGGACTACCATAACAAAATACTATTGATTGCGTAGCTTTAAAAAACAAATCTATCATTTCACAGATCTTAGAGACCAAAAGTTTGATACCAGAGCATGTCATGGTCAAGTTCTCTGCCTTATAGCCCTGCATTTGTGGAGATTAAGAGATCTCTCTCCCTCTTGTTATAAAGCCACCAATCCTATCAGATTAGGATCCCACCAGCCTTAAATATCTCCTACAAGCCCTATCTCTAAATATAGTTCATTAAGATGAGAGGGCAGGGCTTTAACATATGAAATTTAGGGAGACATAATTCAGTCCATAGCAATAGGCTAGTAGTTAAAAGTTGGAGCTCTAGAATTAGTAATCAAATTCAAATGTCTAATCCACCACATCCTAACTGTGTGGCCTTAAACTCCCTAAAATATACCTTTCTTCCTTGTCAATTAGAGGATGGTACTAACCTCAGATTATTGTGATAAATGAATACATGGGCTACTTAGAATACAGCATGGCAGATGGTTATTTTTTCAGTTGAGATAAGAGATACATATTATTTTTAAGTATACAACATGATTTGTGTACATACTGCAAAATGATTAGTGCAACTTTAGTTAACATCCATCCTTATACTTTTTTTTCTTGAGATAAGAACTTTAAGATCTACTTTCTTAGCAACTTCCAAATATGCAATAAAATATTGTTAACTATGATTAGGTAACTACGCTGTACATTATATCCCTGGGACTTATTTATCTTGTAACTGGAAATGTGAAGACGTTTTAACCACCTTCCCCCATTTCACCTTCTCCCAATCCCTACACTCTACCACTGGCAACTATCAGTTCTGAGGTTTTTAGGTTTTTTTTTTCTTCTAAGATTCCATATGAGATTATATAGTATTTGTATTTCTCTGACTTATTTCACTTAGCATACTGCCCTCAAGGTCCCTTTATGTTTTACAAATGGTAGAATTTCCTTCTTTTAATGGCTGAATAATATTCCATTGTGTGTGTATACACACACACACACACACACACACACACACGGTCCATTTATGTTTTACAAATGGCAGAATTTCTTTCTTTTAATGGCTGAATAATACACACACACACATGCACGCACCACACTTTTACTCTATCCATTCATCCATTAGTGGACACTTCAGTTGTTTCCATGTATGGCCTATTACAAATAAGGCTGCAGTGAACATGGCAGATGAAGATATCTTTGAGATAGATGGTAATTTTATTTTTTTGTCCATATTAAAATTTTTAATTGAAATGTAGTTGATAGGCCATGTCACATTAGTTTCAGGCACACGACATAGTAATTCAATAAGTTTATACGTTACGCTATGCTTACCAAAAATGTAGCTAAAATAGATGGTAATTTTAAAATGTAATTTTTTAAGTAAAATGTAACTTTTTAAGTAATCTTAAAATTTTAAAATTACTTTTAAAATAGCTATTATTATTACTAGTCCTATCACAGGAGTAATTCTCTCCCATATAGGGTCATCTTGTTAAAAATAGATTTGATTAGTCATGTACTGTTGAGTAGAATTTGGTTTTAAAGTATTACCTTGGAGAAGCACAGGGAAGCTAATGTAGTCATGCTTCTCAATTTCATGTCAGATCATCAGGGCCAGCAGCACCTGAAATTTATTATAAATGCAAATTACTGAGCTCTACCTCAGACCAAATGAAGTACCTCTCTAGGGGTGAGGTCTAGTAATCAGGGTTTTAACAAGACTTCGAAGTTATTTTTCTACACACTCATGTTTGGGAATCACTACAATAATGGAAGGCAGACCTGTGAAGGCGGTAACTTTCATAGAGAGGCAAATTTTGGTGAATCTTTGGCATGGAACATTGAAGCCTTCTGCTACTTAGTAATTCAATTTATTATATAAATCGAATGAAAATGGAGGGGGTTTTTTTTACAGTAAATTCAGAAATAACCTATAAAATAATTGGCATTTAACATATAAGTCTATAGGCAAATAAAATAACATCAGTTTATTTAGCATAAAGGGTTTTAAGTTAAATCTACTTCAGAGACAATGTAAATTCTGGTATCTGCCCTGAAATCCCTATTTTTTTTTTTAAAGAGGAAAGATCATATGAGGAACTATACTACTCTAGGATTAAGCCATTCATATTCTAGGCTAAGCCCTCACTTAAGAACAGCCTCATTTGATGACACAATTGTGCAAAGTACTTACTTGAGAACTAGAAACCACTTTTGCATAATCTTAGTTTATCTCTGCATTTGGCTATGCAAATGAGCCTCATTTTCTTTTAAAGATTCTTTTTTTAAGATTTTTTATTTATTTATTAGAGAGAGAGACTGAGAATGAGAGGAGAGAAGGTCAGAGGGAGAAGCAGACTTCCCGCAGAGCCGGGAGTCCGATATGGGACTCGATCCCGGGACTCCGGGATCATGACCTGAGCCGAAGGCAGTCGCTTAACCAACTGAGCCACCCAGGCGCCCGAGCCTCATTTTCTTTTAAATGGCATTATGTCATTTCATTTGGAGAGTTAACATTGATTGATTGGAAGTATTAAATAAGAAAGACCTGGCCAGAGTCCAAACTAACATCCACACCAACATCTTTAAGGTATTAAAAACGACTAAAAAGAAGACAAGACCAATGAGTCTGTTTCACAGATGAGATGAAATAGACCAAAGATTTCAGCAGCCTGAGATATGCCACAGAACACAGAAGTCAAAAATTGGCCCACTGAACACCTAAGTCCTACAGAATTATTAATCAGAAAGCCCTCTCGTGGCCAGCATATCAAGAGGCCTCATTGGTATCTTCAAATGATGTGCTGGAAAAAACTCTACACCATTAACTCAACTTCAGGGTTTATTTCCTTATTCATACCTAATGTAGGACCATGGTAGCCAAAGAACTATGTCCCACAAATTAGGGGTGCAGAAGAGATGAGTGAGTGGGCAAAGGGAGGGAAGAAAAGTTGAAGAAAAAGAGTGAAAGTGAGTGGAAATCATTAACACCAACCATCCTTCATATTCTACAATTCATGATTTATTCTGTGTACCTGTGATAGATCTTGCTATAAACTGAATTCCCAGTTTATGCAGTTTCTATTCATTCCAATGAGGCTGTGCAAAGAGAAGCCAAATATAATGCTATGCAGAGAGCAAATATTTTTTTAAAACTTGTTGGTTAATTTGATAAACAAGATATCAAGACACTCTTTATCATCAAATTATTTCCCTCCCCTGGTGTCTGAGGGACATCTAATTGTGTTCCTATAGTATTGCAGAAAATTGCCCACTTGCTTGACTTACATTCTTAGTACAATTCATTTGGTGACTTCTTTATAGTGACCATTGATTTGTTCAAAGTAATGAGGTACTCCACAAGTGTTTAGTATAAAGTGTATATAGTGCATAAAGTGTATAAAGTGCTATACAAGTGTATAGCACGTGCAACAGGTTACTGGTTTATCAAAAGGGTATTAATCAGTAACTAGAGCACAGCTTTAAACATATCTGCCTTATATGAAAACATTTGTACCTGTACCTTGGAGTGATTTAGTGCTCAAGTTCAGTCCTTGAAACATTAGATTCTTTCTCAGTTTCTCTAACCATAATTATATATAAATTAAAATGGCCTGCTTTAATTAACAGGTTAGCACAAAAACATTATTTAGATATTAGCTCACAAGAAAGCTATTTATAGTTAAAGCAAAATTGCTCACAGCCTATCAGTTTACAATCGATCGTTAAATTTTAATTAAGACTTTTAGTAACATATCGTGACTTAAAATTCTTTCAATTTTTACATATGAAGCAATCTTAAATGTCAAGAACAATCCCCTGTGAAATTCAAGTTCCTTTTGAAAATTTTACTATTTAAAAGTAAATTTAATTATAACTAACGCCATTGTAATTAACTCTTTCATTCCCAAAGAAACCACTTCGCTTAATATTGCAAATTCTACCTTAAATATTTCTATTTTGGAAAATGTATATTTCTACTTTATTACCAGATATAATTTAAGCAAAAATCTTATCTATTTCACGTTGCCGCTCATGCTGCCTGTGAGTCTTTGGTCAACTTTTTTTTTTTTTTTTTAAGATTTTATTTATTTGACAGAGAGAGATCACAAGTAAGCAGAGAGGCAGGCAAAGAGAGAAGAGGAAGCAAGCTCCCCGCCAAGCAGAGAGCCCTATGTGGGGCTTGATCCCAGGACCCTGAGATCATGACCTGAGCCTAAGGCAGAGGCTTAACCCACTGAGCCACCCAGGCGCCCCTTTGGTCAACTTTTTAAAAATGATAGCAAAGTGGTTGCACACGCAGCTCTGGATCCAGGCTGCCTCGGACTGATTCAAGGTTTTCCACTGAACTAGCTACAGTGAAAAACAAATTATTCCTTTCATTTCCTTATCTGTAAATGGGATTATTAATTTTCTATTGGTAAGTAACAAGTTACCACGAACCAGGGCATGCTAAGCAGACTCCATTCTCCTCTGGTCATAAGCACAGCTTTATTCAAGTTGTTGGTCGACTTCAGCTTCTTAATGCTGTGAGACCGACACTTTCAGTCCCAAAGACTGCCCTTCTCCACATGCGGCGCCAGCGCCGTGTGCAGAAAACAGCTTGAGCTGCAGTTCCTACTTCCAGTCTCTTCCCTCAGGCGCAGGAGGCAACCTCTTTTAAAGGAGGCACCTGAGATAGGCCTACCAAGCGTACTCTCCCTTTTAACTTAATGTCAACTAATTAGGGATTTTTTTTTTAATTTTTTTTCTCCCCAAATATGTTTATTTTAATTTTTCAGTGTTACAAGATTGATTGTTCATGCACCACACCCAGTGCTCCATGCAATACGTGCCCTTCTCGATATCCACCACCAGGCTC
>JAPYYJ010002101.1:0-13284 GCA_028533885.1 Nasua narica | reverse complement strand
GAGACCTTCTAGAAGAGAGACATCTTGTCGACTGTGTTATTCAGGACACTTTTTGTGGGGGTGTTCTCTGGGCGGTCACTTACTGCACTCTGCAGAAAGTATTCGGCTTTGTAATGGACCGTGTATATATGGTAAATTATATATTTTAAACACAACCTTGAGTGTGAGTTGTGCCCCTCTGTATAGCCAGGCGAACTCAGTCAAGTTTCTTATTCCCTAGTTATCTCAGACTCATGATTATAGTAAGGTGACCTAACCTGCCATGGAGTTCTTGTAATGGGATAACGAATTCCACGGGATTCTGGAGAATATACACTGCTTCTCACTACACTGGGTTAATAGGTTCATGTGACAGCCATTATGTGTTCAGAATGAAAATTTCTTTACAGTGGAAGGCTCTCATTACCATAGCTTCAAAAATAGGTGTTTTTCCATGAACTTAGCTCTGCAGTGACACTCCCGAAGACCCATAACAGCTTATGACTACGTCTTGTGGTTTATTGGAAAGGGTCCAGATTGGGAGCAGGTGGATTTTCTAGAAGCAGAAATAGCCTGACTTTACAAAGAGGAAGTCATTCCCTCCGGCCTCTCCCTGCATCTCCTTCCCTTCCCCTCTGCCAAATTTCGAAGATAGTAAATAAACCCCACAGCTTTTGAAGAAGAAGTACCACTTGGAAGAATTTACTGGAACTTCCCAGAGCATCCTTTAGGGGGACAGAATATACCGTTGGCACGCAATGCCTATCCTAATTACCATGGACAGCATAACCTATTTAATCATGGCGGCGTTCCCGCAGAATGTGGTTCTGTGGTATTTTGAGAAAGGAAGGTGACTTCTTCATTTGCACAGAGAGCCATATGGGCTAGTGGGGCCCCTGGGTGCCAGGTGGGGGTGGAGAGTGGGGCACATGAAGAGAAGATGTGGAGACAAGCAAGAGGGTAGAGAGCCCCCAGGTTTCCGCAGAACCAAATTGAACTTCAGTCACCCTCAACCCTTCTCCTTAAATTCAGAGGGAGCGTAAAGGCCATCACAGATGGAAATAAACACGTGCCACGAGGAAGGGCACGAGCTAGAGCTGGTAGCCACGGGTGGTCAAACAGGTCGTCTTTATAGAGTCAACTCAGACGAAGTTTCCTCCAGCATCCTGGGAACAGCGACACAAGTCCACACTGTGCTGTGGGATTGGGGGCCGAGCTGCACAGAGAGGATCAAAGAGCCTGCCAGACCCTCACCCCTACTGGAAATGCTTCCCGAGGCAATCCTGGAGGCTCCCGTCCACATGCAGGCAGAGCTCACCCCCCGTGATCTCCAGAAGCGAACCATCCCAGTTGGGCTCACAGCTAGAAGCGATGGGTGATCTGTCTCCGGGGCTTCTTTGGGGAGATAAATCTCGACATTATTATCATAGTAAACTCAGAAAATGGGTCTACTCATTTATTTTCTATCGAATAAATCACTAACCATGCCTTAACATTTCTAAAGATAAGGAAGGGGAAACATATCAAATTGAAATTAGGACAAGCTCTTCAACTTGCTTTTACTCTCAGGCATCTATTGAAACAACAATGTTAAAGCAGTTTACAAAAGGGACAATTGCTTGTACTTGTGAATGAAGTCAAAACAAGTAAAAGCCCACCACTCAGAAGTACTCCAAGATTTTTTTTTAAAGATTTTATTTATTTATTTGACAGAGAGAGAGATCACAAGTAGGCAGACAGGCAGGCAGAGAGAGGGGGAAGCAGGCTCCCTGCCGAGCAGAGAGCCCGATGCGGGGCTCGATCTCAGGACCCTGAGATCATGACCTGAGCTGAAGGCAGAGGCTTTAACCCACTGAGCCACCCAGGCGCCCTGGAAGTGCTCCAAGATTTGATGGTGACCTTTGACCTAGGCCAGGCACAGCATGGAAACACGGAAACATGGTAGGAGGCAAGGCCTCCCCAACGGACAACAGCATCCTCATGCTCTGAATTAAAGCAGATGTGGTGGGGGAAAGGGTTGGGATTTCTGTGGGATCATGTCTTTACTAAAGCATCACGATTTTGTTAGCTCACAGGGTGAGTCAGAAAAAGCCAGCACCCCCGCCCCCACCCTTCCTGGTACTTGCTGGGGTGAAAACGACATGGGGCACTTTGTATTTTTTTAGTGCATAGTCATCTGGGTCATCCCACACATCGATAAACCCAAACACTCACTTGGGATAAGAACACTAAACCAGTTGACACTTTTAGGGACTATTCACGCCCTTGTTCATCACTCAGCCTCTGGTATGCATGACTACAACCTAGGCTGGGCCAAGGATGGGGCTCATGCTGCAGGCCACAAAAAAAAAAAAATAAAAAAGAGGTCCAAAGCTTGCAAGAGGCCTGGTGGCCTGGGGTAATTAGAATCCTTGGGAGAAACAAACCATATTTCCCTTGGGCAGTGAAGCTAGGATGCCACGTATCAGATCTGCCTCCAGCCATGTCTCTGGTGAGTAGAGAAGCCTTCAAGAATGAAGGAGACTGGGGGGCCTGAGGGGCTCAGTAGGTTAAAGCCTCTGCCTTCCGCTCGGGTTGTGATCTCAGGGTCCTGGGATTGAGCCCCTCATTGGGCTCTCTGCTCAGCAGGGAGCCTACTTCCCCCTCTCTCTCTGCCTGCCTCTCTGCCTGCTTGTGATCTCTCTCTCTCCCTCTCTCTCTGTTAAATAAATAAAATCTTAAAAAAAAAAAAAGAAAGAAAGAATGAAGGAGACTTTGAGAGAGAAACAAGGAGGAAAGCACAGAATCTTATCCCCAGACCCTAGAATCCCCCAGGCTTTTCTCTGTCCTTTAGATCTTCTTATTTATTTATTTATTTATTTATTTATTTAACAGATAGAGAGGGATCACAAGTGGGCGGGGGGGGGGCGGGAAACAGGCTCCCTGCTGAGCAGACAGCCCGATGGGGGGCTTGATCCCAGGACCCTGAGATCATGACCTGAGCCAAAGGTAGAGGCTTTAACCCACTGAGCCACCCAGGCACCCCTAGATCTTTTGATTCAATTAATGACTCCATGTTCCTACCTTCTTAGTCCTAGTTTGATTCAAGCCCATCCAGCTGCAGTGGCCAGAACTCTGCCTATTGCAGTAAGCCTCAGAGTTGCTTCCCAGCTCGGGAAGCAAAAGAGTTTCTCTGAGCTTCTCCAGCCAAGGGGTCTGCTACCTTATGTCCCATGGGGGACTTGCAGCCACGAGCTCCTGCTGTGCTCTGTACCTTCCCACTGAGTGGGCCTTCTCAGGGCCCTGAAGACACTCTTCTTGATGGCGAGGGACTGTCAGGCTTCAGGACCGATATCCTCCAGATGGAGGGACCCTCTGGCTCGGAGTATGGATGCCAGCAGGCCTGGAGTAGCACTAAGCAGTCCTGGGGACAGCAGGGGAAGGGCAAGGGGTGGAGATTCAAATGAACCACGTCACAGGGATACTGGAGGGAGTCCTTTTGTGTGACTGTGAAGTTTAGGGGGGCTTCCGGATAGGACACGATGGCTCTCAGTATCCCTGAATTTCCCAGGGGAGAAGTTGGGACCCAGGTGTGTGTCATTCTTAGCCCCTTACGAGTTGAGGCTGTTGGGGACGGTGGGAATGTTGAGTCTCCATCACGCCTCCCCCCCTCCCCCCTACACTGGACAGAAGTTAATCACTGGGATGGGAAACGAAGAAGACATTCATGGTTTGGAGGAAGGGCCTGCCTTCCCCCACGGACAGGTTGAACGTGAGCTACGGTGGAGTGTCCGGTTGGATAAGACAGACGAGGACTCCCTAAACTTTAACACATCACCGCATCCTGGTACACTGTGGATCATGGTTCAGGAAGTCTCTGTGGGGCCTGAGAGTCTGTGTCTCTGACAAGCCCCGGGAATGCCCGTGCTTCTGAATCCAGACCATGTTTTTGAGCGGCATCGATGCAAACTGTTGGGAAATGTGATCTGGAACCCCTGGAGGTTTGGGGGCTGTCCTCAGAGTATAGTTCACAGCCGAAACCGGAGCGTGAGCGAAATCCCCAGGGAGAGGCAGCCCAGTGTGGAGAGAAGGTGCCTCGGCCTGAGGGACGGGGAGCTCCCCGCTGGCGGCTCCAGGAGCCAGTGAGGAGCCTGAAGGAGGCCCGGGGAGAGGGAGCAAGCAGAAGAGCGGGAGAGGGCTGGAGAAAGCCATGTCTGGGAGCTTCTCGAAGGAGGAGGCCCTCAGCAGTGTGCACTCTGCAGAGGTCGAATAGAAAAGAGGTCGAGCCTTTGGTCTTTCTGAATTAATTGTACATTTTGCATTTTTAAAAATGATTTGTTCTGCTGGGAAAAACAATTCCCCAAGTGCGCAGGGCTGACAGACGTTGGCGCTGAGACCCGGGTGCTCTGCTCAGCAGATTTTCCCCGAAGCAATCAGTGTCTTTCCAAAGGGTGGCGATTTGGGGAAGACTCTTAATTAACGCATAGGGTGTGTGTGTGGGGGGGTGGCCACAGCAGTTTTCTGCTCCTTCTGTTGTCATTGATAAAAGATGACTTGGCGTCTACTTTCTAATAAACACAGCTTGATTAGCCTCCCGCCAATTTCATGTCTGATTGTTAAACGTTAATGTACTGGACCCTATAGTTTTAAATAGAATTAGAGATGTTTACAGCTTTGGTTAAACGCACCTTGTTCTTCCACATTAAACTTTATTACAAGCGTCCTCCATCAGCAAACAGGAGAAAAACTCATTAGTAGCTGGGGGGGGGGGGGGGGCTGGCGATGGCTGGCAGGACCTGCATTCCGTTGTCCTTTATTACAGCTCGCTAGCAGGTAATACACAGAGGCTGCTCGCTCCCTGTGCATGAGGATGATTGGGACCCCAGAATCCCGGGTCCGTGGGGGGATCTGAGAGAATCCACGGACACCCAGGCATTTTTATGCAGAAGTTTGTGTTGCTTGTGTGCAGTCCTCTTCCGATGCCCTCTTCAGTTTTCTAAAGGAGCCCATGCTCCATGTAAGGCCTTAGAGACTCTTTGCCAGGGTCCTAATGGCAAGATCCCCCGGGAGCATCATGATGAATTCCGTCACTTTACAGCTGGAGAAGGTAAGGAGTGGGAAGGGAGCCGCTAGTGGGCGGCAGAGCCCGGTTGGAACCAAGCTTTTTTGTCGCCAAGCCTGGTGACCGTCCCCCCTCAATATCCCCACCCTAACCCCCCAACTCCACCCCCAAGCTCTGGCCTCAGGCAGCTTGGTTCCTGGGGTCCCCGGAACGTTCTCCTGATCTCCACATCTACCCACTAGCCCGTTTCCCCTCCCGCCCCCCGCCAGCACCACCCGCATCTCTCGGAAGCCAGTGTTCCCGGCTGACCACATCGTGAACACCCCAGGCCCCTCCCCAGCTAGCCGTGCTGCTTAAGAACACCACCGTTCATCTCCTAAGACAGGAAACTAAACCAGGATGTCGTCAGCGGAGACGTAGGTCCCGAGCAGCGGCCGCAGGCTTGTCACTGACTTTTAGAGACAAATAGCAGGGGCCAGGCACCGAACTGAGCGCACTTTCTGTGTTCTCTCATTACACCAAGACTGTCCCGCCCGCCTCTGCAGACGAAGAAGCTGAGGGTCGGGGAGCTCAGCTGGCTTGCTCAAGAGGGCAGAGCCGTAGTCCCGTTATCTCACGTGGGCGCCCCTCACGTGGCCGGCACCTGTCCCTCCCCTCTGGCCACAGGGCTCCCGCCTTCCAGCAGCTCCGGGCACAGTATTACGACCGGGAGAAGTGAGGCTCAGAGCATCTACGTAGCTTGCCCGAGGCTGCACCGTACGTGGTAGAGCTGGCTTAACGGTCATGGTTGCCAAGTGTCGATCCTGTGTTCTTTCTACGGTGATCTGGCACAGGAATGCAAAGGAAATAATCCCCAAGTACCCTGGCAACCAGAAGGAGAAAAGGGTCAGGGCAGGCTTTTTGCAAAAAGTGTCCATTTGAGCAGAGCTCCGTAGAGGGGGGAGAATCTGCCTGGAAGCAGAGGGCAGGGGGCTCCCTGGGCTGTGAATATCCCCGCTGCACGCATAGCTCCTGGTGGGAGGTGCGTGGCGGGAGAGCAGGGGGTGTGGGGCTCCTCGTCTGCCTCACCTGGGGGACAGCGGTGTACAGGAGCCAGGGCCGCCTGGGAAGGGAGACAGGCCACGGGACTTTCAAATGGGATTGCAAGCAGTGCACGGGCTGTGAGGGATGCTGGGCACTCTGCTTCCCCTCATAACCAGCAGTGGGGATCACCTTATCATCATGCAGAAACTGAGGCCGTGGACACCTGGGTAGAGGCTCAGTTGTTAGGTGTCTGCCTTTGGCTCAGGTCTTGATCTCAGCGTCCTGGGATCGAGCCCTGAATGGGAGGGGGGCTCCCTACTCAGCGGGGAGCCTGCTTCTCCCTCTCCCACTCCCCCTGCTTGTGTTCCCTCTCTCCTGTGTCTCTCCGTGTCAAATAAATCGAAAGAAAGAAAGAGAAAAAGGAAGGAAGAAAAAAAGAAAGAAAGAAAGAGAAAAAGGAAGGAAGGAAGGAAGAAAGAGAAAAAGGAAGGAAGGAAGGAGAAAGAAAGAAAGAGAAAGAAAGAAAAAAGAAAGAAACTGAGGACATTCAGGTTAGGAGAAAAGCTGCAGCAAAAAGATAATTTGGTACACCTGATGGCAGAAAGAACAAAAAGAAGACATCGCAGAGAAAAGGCCTTTATTGAAAGTCCCTAAAATTCAGGAATTCTGCCCACACCCATCCCCAACGAAGGGAGCTTCTGTATATGATCCGCGTGACCATGAGTGGTAGGAAGGGGATCATGAGGGATCCATCCCGGGTTTGGGACTTCCTGAGTTAGCAGACTGGGACGTGGTGCGGACACATCATTTCCTCGCCCCTCCCCCAGCTCTTCCGGCCAGGAGCTTCACCCACCTCTGTCCCTCTTTGGCCAAGTCTGGACCACAGCCCCACTGCTGGGGGGGGGGGGGGTGCGGGGGGGCGGGGGCGGGAGAGGTTTGGCAGCGCCTCCTGGTGGCCACCACTGAGAACTTGCCGACCTCCCTTCAGGGGAGAGCGGGGACTTCTATCCTCATAGCCAGCTCCTTCTGCCTCTCCTTTACGTTTCCACCCGTGCTCTTCTACTCCAGCCTTCACCAAATCCCACTCTTGATCTGATCACATCCACTCCCTTTCCCGTTCTCCTCGTGCTTTCACTCCGTTTACAGGGAAGGCAGTTATTTGTCATGTGCCTTAAGCAGGCTATGACCAGAGCCGGTGTGCCCAGCCATTCTCTCTGGCTCGGGGGCCAGAGCCCCGATCAGAGCCTATAAATGCAGTTTTGTGTCTGGCATTTTCGTTTGCTGGGGTCCTAGCTTTTCTCACTCAGTAGCATGAGCACAGGATTTAGTCAGAAGCTCTGGTCCACATTCGAGGCTGCCTTTTAAGTGCTGTGTGTCTTTGAGAAGCTATTTGAGCTCTCTGGCCTTCAGTGCCCTCATGTGAAAGTGACCAGGGCCGATAACATTTAAAGACTTACCTTCTCATATGGAATGAGTTGGCCTCTGGAGGACAGGGTAGGCTGGGCTCATCATCACCACCCCCTCGCTGTGGGCCTCAGAAGAGACCAGAGAGAGACAGGCATGTCGAGGGCTCCCGGAGGGGCTGCACCCCAGGAAGGAGCTGCCCCAAGGCCCAGGATGGGAGTGCTCGTGCCGGGAATTCTAGCCCCCAGGCTGGCTCTCCCCTCAGCTTGTTCTCACTTAGACTGAGGATGAAAATATCTACTGGTATTTATTTGACCCACATGAACACATGGAGTGTTAGGCCTGGGCACAGAGTCACCTCCTTTTCCTGCTTCCAGAATCTTCCATGAGGTACCAGCAACTGGCTTCCAGCTCCTGGCTCTGCTTCCTTAGCACATCCTCCCAAAATGATGGCTTTCTTCTCCCCACGGCACCGTGAGTCCCATTAAAGGCAGCCCCTATCTACTTTGTCACCACACTGTCCCTGAGGCCTGTCACAGAGCCCAGTACCCAACTGCTTCACGATACCTAGAAAGGGGACACAGGGTAGAAAAGGACAGTGAAGGTGCTTTGAAAACTACAAAACCCAACCTACATGGAGGGAATTTTTTTCCTATAGATTTTATTCCTCCCAAAGGCATCCAAGCCCTGTGTCCCAAACCACATTATCCAAAGCTTCCACAACTCAGCAAAAAGACGGTTCTATTTGTTCTGTTGGCAGCCCCCTCCACCAGTTTCCATCAAAGACCAGCCTGCAATCACATGCTTCTCGGAGGCAGCTTCTCGGAGGCTGGCTGTGGTCGGGCTATGGTCAGTCCCGGCAGGGTGGGGGGCTTGGCGGGAACTCTGGGGTGTCGACCGCTTCAGAGGCCCGCGGAGGTCCCTCTTCTGTGGGACCAGGAGGCGGTGCTTCTTCCCCGGAAAGCACTGGACCACGACAGCCAGGAGGCTGGGCTGGGAATGGCCCCACAGCCTCAGACACATCTGGAGTCAGAAGACCAGAGCTGAGGGTCTGGGGGAAGAGTCCTCGCCCGCCTAGGAAGATACCTGAGTTCGGTGTCTAGACAGGGTCAAGCTAATGTGTAGAGGCTTAGGCAATATTTTATTTCCCAGATGAAATCCTAGCTCTGGAATCGGGTAGTGAGTGGAGCACGGGTTGTAAGTTGCTGACACTTTCCAAAGGGTTTTCGGGTGTGTTGTTTTTCTCCCCCAAATTCGACGCCTAGCTTTCTAGTACTTTCTCTGGGGAAGGGCCAGGGTTGCTCTAGTTTCCAGCCACTCTAGCCCTTCCCTGCTCCTTGGCAAAAGCAGGGGTGTCAGCCACTGCCTCCCTGCACCCCGGCCCGGCCCCCCTCTCGGGTTCCTTGTCCATGTGGGGTAGCCTTTCACGCCCCCCAGGGACGCCACGGCCCCGTGTGCCCCGCTGCTCGCACCGCTCAGCCAGGCTCGCTTCTCCTCTGAGGACCCCGGTGTGACCTTACAGCCCTCCAACGGACATCGTGCTGCAGAGGGAGCTAGAACTTGTAACCACCGATGAACCCGGGTTAGACCAACGTAAAACGGATTGCCCGGCCTTCTGTCACTTGAGCTTCCCCCCATGTGAACGTGAACACACGGAGTGCTAGGCCTGGGCACAGAGTCACCTCCTTTTCCTGCTTCCAGAACCTTCCATGAGGTTGTGGCTGTGTCAGCGGCCCCACTAGGCTGCACGTTTCTTTACTTTCTACTTTCATTTGTTTTAGTGTAGTAAAATATACCTAACATTGAATGGACCGTCTTAGCGGTTTGTCGTGAATGAAGGCGCTTACAAGGCGCTCGGGCATCTCTACCATCCGTCTCCGGAGCTTTCTTCGTCTTCCCAAACTGAAACTCTGTTCCCCACAAACAATAATCCCTGACACCCCCCTCTCCTGACTCCCGGCCTCCACCATTCTGCTTTCGGTCTCTATTCTACCATTCCAGGCACCTCACGTCAGTGGCATCCTTCAGTATTTGTCTTTTGGTGACTGGCCTGCTCCCCTTACCGTAATGTCTTCCAGGTTTAGCCATAGAGCAGCGCGTGTCGGAATCGCCTGTCTTTAGAAGGCAGAATACTGTTCCATTGCATCTGTCTCCCATGTTGTGTTTATTTGTTCATCCGTCAGTGGGCATGTGACTTATTTCTACTCTCCGGCTTTCGTGAATAGTGCTGCCGTGAACACGGGTCTGTGAATATCGGTGAGAGTCCCTGCTTTCAAAGAGCGAGCGCTTCTCTGAAGCTTTTCACCGTTGCACGGTGCAGGGCCTCACGCAGGTGCAGTGCCCAACAGATGCGCCCGGGCTGACTTGTTGCCGCTTATCTCTTCCCCGGAGCAGTGGGTCCCATACTGTTGAGAGAAAGATGCCTTTGGAAGTCAAGATTCCCTTCGAGGGACATTTGGAGATTGTGATACATTAAATCAGTGATAAGCAAGGATATAATTTAGTACTAAATTAGGTGTCGAATTTCTAGTTAAGAACATTCTATTTATTGAACTTCACCATCGGGGGTGGGGGTGGTGAGGGGCTCGAATGCAAATGGGAGAAGAGCTGTGATATTTGGTTTTGATGGAGGCACGTTCCTGGAGCCGTGCTTGCAGAAGGTAGTTTGAGATCTGCGCCTGATTTGGATAGTCTCAGGAACCCCGTGTGACTGATGAGGCCTGGCGAGGGTGCCCCCTACCCGAACCAGTGTGGATACCCGGGTACCCAGCTCTTCTGTAAGCCAGCACCCTGGGTCAGCAGAGCCTCCCTCCCAGGAACCGCTGATCTAAGTTTTCGGGGCCGAGTTGTCCAGCTGAGGCCACCCCCGTTTCTCATCTTTGCAAGGAGCCCTCAAGGGAGGAGGGGCACAGGCCGGGGGAGGGTCAGGTCGTGGCGGAGAGAAGCCGGAGCTGTCTGAGCTACAGGGAGCGGGGCTGGGCACCGAGTGATGCTCTTCCTATTCTCGAGTCTTCCGGCATTTCTGGAACACTTTCTTGCTGTTTCCAGCTTCTCAACCTCCCTGAGGATCAGTTTTCTCATCTTTTAAATGGACATGTTTCCTCTAGGGATGAGGACAAAGCTCGAAGGAGTCAGAACAGTAAAGGGCTGGCAGACCCCCAGAGCGAGCCAAGTGCTTGGTGCATGGTGGCCGGCGCTCGCCGCCCTGCCGGCCCCCAGGGGCCCCCTGCTCTGTCACTGCCGGTCGCCTCGGCTCCCATCTGCTGCATTCCCACAGTGCCGGTGTCCTTGCAGGCCCCGTGAGAGTGGGACCAACTGCGCCAGAAGTGGCCGTGGAAGCCCCATGCACAGAAGGTGGGGTCCGCAGCCACTGATGGGGACTCTCCTCTGCTCCCTCCTGCTCCGTGCGTCCTAGCGGCTGCCTGGGCTTTGGCGGGGGCTGCGGCGGGGAGTCCCCCAGCAGGCCTCTGCTCAAGCGACACTAATTGTGCCAGGGAGAACGGCTCACTAGAGTGGAAAATAGTCCTCATATATCTAGCCGAAGACGATAATGACCTTTTAAATAACAGAAGCAATTTTATTTCAATACCTCAATTACTCTGAACTCTGAAATGTCAAAGTGCTCGGCACTTTCAAAATAGCTTAATATAGACATTTATAGCACTTAGACACAGCTAGTTTCTTATCTAACCTAATTATGTGTTGTACAGGAAATGGCGAGGCTTGCCATCTGTGTTATTTTTCACAGCAATCCCCACGCACGGCCCCGGGCTCCTCCTGGAGTCCAGTGGCTGGGTTCCCGCCTGGCCAGGACACGCTGTTCCAGGAGCACACGTGAGCGGGGTGGGGGGGGAGGGGTCTGGCCTTAGCCAAGTGGGGAGAGGCGGTTGACGTGGCTCTCCTCCCAGTTTGGGTCATGCCCACAGCACTGTGGCCGGACTCCAGAGATGGCTCCCTCGGATGTGAGGTGCCGCGGCCACAGGGACGGGAAGGAGTGGCCCACGGGAGCTGGTGGCGGTGCGGGTGAGCACTCTCCCTCTTCGGGCGAAGCCGGGAGGCACCGTCCCCTGACGCGGGATGGTCAGGATCTGGAACCCTGGAACCCTCTGCCCTGCCTTCTAACCATCTGCTGCGCAGTGACCTCTGGCCATTTTGGGTGATGGGGTCCCTGGGACCCTCCCCTCATTTCTACTCTGCCCCTGTCCCTGCTTCTCGTCATCACTCTGCCCCAAACCAAAGTCGCCCCCTCCCCCGCCCCGTTGTTTCTGGAAGCAGCATGCTCCTGCTTCAGAGACTTGCACTGGCTCATCTCTGTGCTGGAATGTTCTCCCCCAACACCCACTTGGCTCACTGTCTTGCTGGCTTCAGCTCTTACCTTCCTGGATCAGATGTCACCGTCCTGGGGCAGCCATCCATGGGCGCTCCGTCTCATGTCTCCTCCCCTCTCCCTTGCCCCTTCCCACCTGTTTCTACGTGAGTGGCACCTTACTTACCAGGTATTTTCCTTTTGTTTCCCTGCTCGTCTCCTGGAGTATATTACAAGCTCCTTGCCTGCTGGGAGAAGGGGCGATCTCACAGCCTCTGCTCCCTGGGGCTCCAAGGGCCTGGCCACCCAGTGCTGGGGCCTCCTGTGGCTTGTGCTCCAAGTAGGGAGGATTAACTCCCACGTCCCAGAGTGCTGCTTTTTGAGGCAGTGAGCTCCTTGTTGCAGGAGGTATCCAAGCTGGTCTCTCCCAATACAAAGTATTTAACCCATTTCTCTTTTTTATTCTTCTAGAAGCATTTACATCCACTCTTCATTCTCCATGTTTTGCCGTGAGATGAGGTAGGATCCCAGAAACCCAGGCACTGGAGAGTAAGGCAGGGCACTGAGGCTCCAGGTTCTGGCGGCAGGCTGTTTAGACCTCCATCTGCCCATGCCCCCCCCACCCCCAAAGGAACACGAGGTCGTGTGGTACTGCAGAGGGGATGTTCTTGTCCACAGCCCTGACCAGGTTCTGCCACCGACCTGCTGCATGACCTTAGTAACGTCCCTTCCCTTTTCTGGGCCTTGGTTTCCCCACCTGCAAAACAGCAGAATTAGAGGGGCTGTGTGACCCCTAATGGTGCAGGCTCTTAGGGCTTAAGATTCAGGCGTCCGTGTCCAGACTCAGCCTCTCTCCATCAGGCCCCAGCCTGGCTTAGAATAGACGCTCAGTGGTCCCTTGGGCAATGCTAGTGAATGAATGCATGAATGAACGCGCAGTTGCTTGAATGGATAGGTAACGTAAGCCGTCACTCTGCCATCAGTGAGATCGCATCAGCACCTACTGCCTGAGCGAGGAGCAGGACTTCACAGTGTGCTGGGCACAGCACCGGGCCCAGGGGACCTGGAGTCACGACAGGATGTGAGGCGTAAGGTGATCATGTCTGGCAGATGGTAATAGCGGGTCCGGGTGAGGGGGGTCTGGATCAGCCACTTTGCAGACAGAGAGCTCGGCCCTGGACTTCACGGGGTCCTCTGAGCTTTCAAGGATTTGGGGAAGGGAGATAATTTGGCAAATCCTGTTTACTAAGAAAACTATGAAGGTGCTACTGGCAGCAGCCCGTAAGAATGAAGTGGAAACACACACACACACACACACACACACACACACACACACAGGTGCCCTGGATCTGCACATGTGATATGTACCCAGAACTTACTAAAGCAAAACTGATTTTGGCTTAGAGAGATTTGATTTTATGATAAACAGATTTCATCAGGATTTTCATAGGAAGAGTCTGTCCCCCCGCAAATGCGCCCTGCTCGGCTGCATGTCGATGTGGCCGAATCCAGTCCCTGAGTTCTCGGCAGG
>JAPYYJ010002100.1:0-13284 GCA_028533885.1 Nasua narica | reverse complement strand
GTGCTTGGTGCACTGTAGCCATTCTTGATATTTGATGAATGAATGAATACGTGCAAATTTTGCTAAATAGCAACTTTATTTGTCTTGTTATTATGGAAGACTTTTCCTTCTACAGTTCATTCCCTCATTAGATTGCAAGTAATAGGAATATAAACTCAGAAACTTACCATGTAGACTGTGGGTATGTGCTGGTAAACAGGTTGCTGTTTTTTTTTTTTTTTTTTTATGGCCAGATCTTTCATTTGTAGCTCACTCCTCCTTGTCCAAAAGTTATTCTGCTTCTTATGAACATGTGCATTTGGAAAGAGGTAAGGGCCAGACTCCGTTAGACACACATTGGCTGAAAGAAGTTTGGTCAGCTCTGTCTTGTCTTTGAGTGCGTTTTAAAATATGGTATTGCCGGAGACAAAAAGATAAAAAAAATGAAACACTAGAACTAAATATGTTATTGTTTTGGAATGTGACCCTTAGATTCTGTGTGACCCAGCCTGGGGTGTGGCTGCATGCTAATTTGACAGTGTGTTTACCTTATCAGTTAGCTAACATCAGCTAATAAGCTGGGAAGGCCAAGCTAATTATGTGACAACCAGCAGGTGTTATGCTAGATGGTCTCGATCAATGAGTGGTTGTAATTGAAGCTAAATGCAATTAATTATGTGATTTGGGGGTGTTCAAGTGTAATTCCACTTAAGTTCCATCTCAAAATTAGAGCACTATGAAGGATTACTACTGACAGAAGGAAAATAGGTGTAAAGATGTACTTAACTCATGTTTGAGTTGTGTCCAGATGCCCTGGTCATTATGGGAACACCTGGATGGCCGCATTCTTGAGAGGTTGTGTGCAGCTCTGCTGACCTCAGCCCTCCCTCTCCTGCTCCTTGCTCGCCATTCTCTCTCTCTGCCTTTCTTCTGGGGTTCCCCCTGGTTCTGTGCTGCTTCAGGTCTCTACAACACACACTCTTCTCTCTGTTAGGAGTTCTCTTGCTCCTTCTCCATCCCGCTAATGCGTACTTGTTTTTAGAACTCAGCTTAAGGTCAGTAGCTGAAGGAAGACTCTTCTAAACGCTCGTCTGATTTAGATCCTCCCACAGCACCTTTACAATGTTTTCCATTTGATTCTATAATTTTGAATCAAATGTTTTATATTTGATATAGAATCAAATTGATATAGAATCAAATGTTTTCCATTTGATTATAATTTTGGCATCGTCAGTCCTTTCTGCTAGGCAACTTAAAGGCGGAGATGATCTTGCAGTGGTTTGTTGAGTTTGATTTTTCTAAATATTCTTATAGAGGTAGTGCTAAAAACCCACTAAAATTAGGCCTCTTATAAATTATATATAGAACTTTTAAAAAATGTTTCTAGTATATAGTATGTCCACTAATAAATTGGTGTTATTTGATTTATACTTAAAAAAAGATTTTATTTATTTGTCAGAGACAGAGAGCATAAGCAGGCAGGCTCCCTCTGTCAGGCAGAGGGAGAGGCAGGCTCCCCACTGAGCAAGGAGCACAATATGGGACTCGATCCCAGGACCCTGGGATCATGATCTAAGCCAAAGGCAGACGCTTAGCAGACTGAGCCACCTGGGCGTCCCTGATTAATACTTCTCATTCCCTGTTTTATTCAGGCTTTACCAAGTCTTGAAACAACACAGCTTTAGATGATTTCGTATAGTGGTTAAAAGGCTTTGGAGCCAGACTCCATGGATTTGAATCTTGGCGTTGCCACTAGTGGGGACTTATGGCTGGTTGTTCATCTTTAACCTTGACTTCCTCAGCTATACATTTTGGGGGTAAATATCATAATAATACCTACCTCATAAGGATTGTGGTGGGGTCTAAATGAGATAATACATGCAGGTAAAGCTCTTGCATAGCATTCTCCTAAAAATACCACTGACTTCTCCTGTGGTTACTTGTGAACCCATGGAATTCATAGACTTGCAGAGTGGTTTTATATTCTCTAAGCAGACAGTAGACTTTGTCAGTTTTCCACAGTGGAGGACTCACAAATGGGTGACCTTAGGCCACCTTTGATGACTCTGATGTGGGATTGCCCGGTGTCTCATACAGCATCGTGAGCCATTACATTGACACCCGTGAGCCATGCTTCCATCTAAAGGGCATAGCAGACTCATCTGTAGAGAGGCCTGGAACATACTTACCACCAGTTCTGTGGGACTCCTTTTTCTTAGTTTCTCTTGGACTGGAGGGAAAATAGATGCCAGTAAGTTCTCCAAAAACTTTTGGTGTGAATGCCACAGAAACAAGTTTGTAAGCCGTATGGAAAAATGGAAAACTTCAAGGACTTAGTGAAGCTCATGTGAAAATGTTGCTTGTGAGCTCCTAGAAAATTATGGAAGCAGACAGGCCACCCTTGTAGGAAATAGAATAGTGGAGGAGGGGGCCAAGTGTGACCTACGTGTGCTATACACATAAATTCAGTGCTTGGGTGTTTGAGGTGTGGAAAGGACTACTTTTGGGCTCACCACACCTGTCTGTTTCAGTCATTAATGACATGACTACCGGTAAGGTTGGTTTTAGACTTGGAGCCCTCTCGCTTGTTTTGAAAGAAGCGTCAGCACCACTTTTTGCCAAAAAGATATTCTGTGACATTCTTACTTAGCTGGAGAGTCTCATCTAGCAGCTTGTGTAGAATGTAAAAAGTGTTCACCACATGGTTTTGAATGACTTAAAGTGGATAATTCAGAATTGGAGGTATAATTATGTTTGCTGAATAATGGTTTGTTTTAAGGTAACAAATGCTTTTTAATTTTGTATGTGGTAATGATTTTTAGCCTTGAGGAATGAGATGTTCTGCACTGGTAAAATGTGCTGATAAAGCTTCAGATGTCTTACATGCCTTTTAAATAGCAGGTCTAATTGAATTTAAGTTTACCTTTGCTTGATGACCAGCATCATTTTAAGTTTTTTTTTTTTTTGGTACATTGACCCAATTTGGTTTTCTACATATGTTTTTATTTTGTTGTCATCTTTTTTTTTTTAAATTTTTTATTAACATATAATGTATTATTTGCCCCAGGGAACATGTCTGTGAATCATCAGGCTTACACATTTCACAGCATTTGCCATAGCACATACCCTCCCCCATGGCCATATCCTTACCCCCCCACCTCCCAGCAACCCTTAGTTTGTTTCGTGAGTTTAGGAGTCTCTTATGGTTTGTCTCCTTCCCCATCCCATCTTGTTATTTTGTCATCTTAATGTCAGATTGCTATCTGCCACTTCTGCTGGTATTGTTCTTAATTCAAACAACCTCCCCTTTTTCAGTCCATTGATGGTTTGCTGCCAGTAATTTACTTGAGGTTGAGAAATCAGTGATCAAATTGGGAAAGATTTCTCTGTTGAACAAAGGCAAGATTCTGAGTGAGGGCCCAGTGCATGCGGGGCATTTGTCATGACTGTTTTCTGTGTGCTTCATGTTTAGGAATTCTCTTTTAAAGGATGGCAGTTTTATTTATTTATTTTGAAAAAAGATTTATTTATTTTAGAGTGAGAGCGCACACATGAGGGGGCGGGGGAGAGGGAGAGGGAGAGAGAATCTG
This sequence comes from Nasua narica, assembly GCA_028533885.1. Taxonomy (NCBI): domain Eukaryota; kingdom Metazoa; phylum Chordata; class Mammalia; order Carnivora; family Procyonidae; genus Nasua; species Nasua narica. Next base: position 9,715 of record JAPYYJ010002100.1, on the reverse strand, counting down.
AAGCAGACTCTGCTGAGCGCAGGGCCCAGAGGTGGGGGATCAGTCCCAGGATCCTGAGATCAGGACCTGAGCTGAAACCAAGAGGCAGCTGCTTGCTTAACCCATGTGCTACCCAGGCGCCCCAAAGGATGACAGTTTTAAAAGTTAGCTTCAACTTCAGAAGAGTGGGCTTTTACTGTAATATATTTGCACAGGATGTTCAATACATTTATTATTGGTATCATTAAAATGTTTTTCTCTTTGCTTTGTAAACAGTCAAAATTTGCTGTGTGATGTCACAATTGTGGCTGAAGACATGGAAATCTCTGCTCATAGAGTGGTGCTGGCTGCCTGTAGTCCTTACTTTCATGCCATGTTTACAGGTATGAAATGTCTTAGTTATGGGTGTTTTTAAAATGTGTACAGATCTGGGTTTTTCTCTCAATATTTTCTTTTCTTATTGACATTCTATTGTTACGAAATTCAGTACCACAATGGAAGTAAATGCTCTTGCTTTGTTTCAAATTCCTTTTGCTCATTGTTTTTCGTTTTTGTAATCATGTTGTGTGTATGTGTACATTGCATTTACATACTCAGAATTTTATGCTCACTTTTCCCCCTTTTATATTTATGTTTACACATATTGACTCAGTTTACTTTCCTGCTATTTATAACAACTTTTGGCACTTTGTTATTTTGGCAAAAGAAAAGTTTTTACTCTTTTACTGTTTACTTTTTACTGTTTATGTTTTAACTTTCCGTTTTTTCAAATGATTTTCACATATGCTTCACTTATTATTTATCATGAATAAAGAGATGTTTATTTATTGTCCTTTGACATGGATACATAAAAAAATAGGGTGGACACTTAGGTAACTGTAAAAATACATAAAATGATTTCAGTACTTCTGAAAAAAACTAATTTATGCCTACAACACTTGAAGTCCTTAACCTCATTCTTTTTTTTTTTTTTTTTTAATTTTGTGTATTTGAGAGAGTGTGCCTGTGAGCGCATGAGCAGGGGGTTGGGCAGAGGGAGAGAGAGGGAGAAGCAGACTCCCTGCTAAGTGTGAGCCTGATGTGGGACTCAGTCCCAGGACCCTGAGATCATGACCTGAGCTGAAGTCAGACATGTAATCGACTGAGCTACCCAGGTGTCCCCTTAACCTCATTGTTAAAAATCAATAAATCAATAAATCAATAAAATAAAATAAAAATTTTAAACGTGTTACTATACAAAGAAATGAAGTTATGTGTTCCAACAGTGAGGTTATAATCCTAAGAGTATTGGTAGGACAAGCAAAATACTTATAAATACAAACGTAGGTACACAAAAAAGCCCAAACACAAAGCCATGAAGTCATGAAGTATTTCCTGTGGTTAACATTTTGCTTAGATACTTTAAGGAATACAGACCACTGTAAGTGTGTTTCCTGCCCTGGTAATGATATGCACACTTTAAATATTCGGTAGTGTATGGAAAATCTGTGTGCCTAGGCAGTGATGTGCATGGTAAGAGCTGTGATGGGCAGCACTGACAGAAGGGGATCTGACATTTCCTGAAACCTAGTAGGTTTAAAGGGTTCACACAGATGAAGATGAGTGCGGAAGGCCATGTGGAAAGGATCAGCTTAGCGTTTCAGGAGTAGAGGGGAGTCTGGAGCTGCTCCATATTCAGTCTGTCGCAGCCTGGCTGTTCCTGAACAGTTAAATAATCAAGAATGTAGGAAGGATAGCAGAGGGGCTGTGAGCCAAGTTGGAAGGGTGCCTCGAGCTGAGGCTGATTTGAAAAGTCAATACTGACGAAGTGAGACTAGTCAAATTTTTATGTCCTAGGCTTCATTTCAGTGTCGTGGTTCACATCTTATTTATTTCTCCTGGACATCTTTCTCAACAGAGTCTCTAGGCTTGTGAGAGGAGGATGCTAGCTGGAATGTGTTAGGCAAGTTGAGGAATTCCCTAGTATATAGTGCTGTCCCCTGTGAGTAGCCTTGTCTCAGATGACACTGCTGTTGCTACTTCCTTGTTGGAAACTACAGGAAACTCATGTCATCAGTTTATGCTTTAGTTTCCCCATCTGGAGAAGGGGGATGATCATATTACCCACTTCCTAGGATTTTTGTAAAAATTAAATGAGGTCATGTATTGAATTTCTTAGCTGTTTACTTGGCACCTAGAAAATACATAATTAATTTTGGCCGTAACTATGGTTATTATTATTATTTTAATTGAAGAATAGCAGATACACAATGTTACATTACTTTCAGGTGTACAACATAGTGATTCAGCATCTCTGTATGTTATGCTGTGCTCACCACAGCACTGGCCGGCAACTGCCACCTTACAACAGTATTACAAATACCATTGATTATATTCTCTGTGCTGTACCTTTTATCCCCATAACTTATTCATTCCTCAGCTTCCCTTCACTCATTTTGCCCATCCTACCACCCTTTCCCCTCTGGTAGCTACAAGTTTGTTCTCTCTATTTGTGGGTCTGTTTCTGCTTGTTTGTTTGTGTTTTCGATTCCCTATATAAGTAAATTCATATGGTATATATTTTTCTCTGTTTAACTTATTTCATTAGCATGATACCTTCTAGGTTCCTCCATGGTGCCTCAAATGCTAAGATCTCATGTTTTTTTTTTACAGCTGAGTAGTGTTCTATTATATATATGTACCAAATGTTTTTTCCATTCATCTGTTGATGGCCATTTGGGTTGCTTTCCTATCTTGGCTATTGTAAATAATGTTGCAATAAACATAGGGGTTGTATATGTTTTTTCAAATTAATCATTTTTTTTGGTGTAGAGTTGTATAAGTTCTTTATATATTTTGGATTTACCAAAAAACCCCCCAAAAATTCTTTTCATATGCTTACTAGACTTGACTTTTATGGTTCTTTAGCAATAGATGCTAGTCACCTTTCTGGCAATCTTTGTACGTTTTCTACTTTTGAATCCACTGAATAGTACATCATTTGCCAGAGGTTAGGTAAGGAAAATAAGGAGATTTGGTCTAGGTGGTTTAATGTACATACATTTATTTATGTTTTGCTAGAATATGAGTCTATTATTTTTTTCTTTTCTTTTTTGTCTGAAAAAAAGAAAAGATATACCTGTTAAACTTTATTATAAAATACAGTGAAGACAACCAGTAGACCTTTGCATGCTTCCCTTGCATCATATGTTCTATATATTTATTTTTTCCTGCTTCGTGGGTGATCAGAAGTGTTTGTAGTGGCACAAGGCATTACCTACTCTTTTTTTGTTTTCCTGTGACTGCCTGTTAGGAAATGGGGAAAATGCAGATGTCCTTTTTTGGCCCTTGTTTTTTGTTGTTTTTTTTTTTTTTTTTTTTAAAGATTTTATTTATTTCAGAGAGAGAGAGAGAGTGAGAGAGAGAGCATGAGAGGGAAGAAGGTCAGAGGGAGAAGCAGACTCCCCTGTGTAGCTGGGAGCCTGATGCGGAGCTCGATCCCGGGACTCCGGGATCATGACCTGAGCCGAAGGCAGTTGCTTAACCAACTGAGCCACCCAGGCGCCCCTTGGCCCTTGTTTTTAATCTCCCATAAATTGTAGGGGAATTTTTCATTCAAATTATAGCACCTAAAAAAGAATTCTGTTACTCATTGTAATTCCAAGTATTTGGGTAGAGAAGGTAGGTGAAAAGTAATTCTGTGATATATTCACAGGTTTTTACTCTGTGAAGTATGGGCCTATTTAGAGCAAGGCCAGGTGGTTTAACTGTTACTTGAGAAAGCATATATCGGATAAGGGTTCTTGTGCTTTTAAGTTACTTGTTACAAATGTGGCATTTAAAGTGCTATTTCTCTTACATAGATACATTTGAGGCTTATTTAATGCCACAGGCTAAAATATCTGACATCTAGTGGGAAATACTGAATTTTTATTTTTACTTCTTCGTTTTGTGTTTTTTGATGATTTCTTTTGTCATATTGAACATGAGTCAGTAAGTCAGAATAGGAAAAGGTAGATTATCATTTGCGTGATTAAGAAGTAAGATTTTTAAAAAGTTGTCTGGTTATAATTGTCTAAGATTCATGCTTTCATTCATCAAGGAATATTTATTGAGCATCTTCTGTGCGCTAGATCCCAGGTTTGAGGACTTTAGAGATGAACAAATAGATAAGTCCCTGTTCTCATGATTGTCCTTGGAAGGGAGGAGGGAAGATTAGAGGGTAAATGCAAAGAAAAGATAATTTCTGATATCACTGACTGCTGTGAAGAAAATTAAATAGGGTGTTGTGCATAAAGAGCCTAAATTAGGATGCTTTTAGTCTGCACATGACAGAAAGTCCACTTAAACTGGTTTAAATAGTAAGGACATGTATTCTTTGATAACTGGGAAATAGGCTGGACACCAGGCATGGTCAGATCTGCAGCCTGAGAATTTCATCAGAGATGCGCTTCCTTCTCTCTCTGCCCTGCTGTTCGCAGTGAAAATGTTATCCCAAGGTTGCTTCCCCTTGTGAATGCAAGATGCCTATCAGAGTGGACCCAACATTTCAGTGAAGGGGAGAGAGGATGTGCTTTTTCTTTTTTTCTCCCTTTTAGGGTCTAGTAGACCTTTTCCAGAAGTTACTCAGACTAGACCAAAACTGGCAGGGGAATGTGGCTGCAGTGTTTGCCTCAGGTTAGTGGTAGGATTGGGGAATTATGTACCATGACCATCACAGAGAATGGCTAGCAGGGGCATCTGGGTCAGCTTGCCAGAATGATAATACCTGTGTGTTCATAGCTTCTTTGTAACCCAGGACTAATGACAAACAAAGAGGCAATAATGATTAGATCACAAATGAACCCAAAGAGTAATGGAATAAAATTTATGTATTACACGTAGCCGTAAATTTGCCATTGACATTTTACCATTTCAGCATAGTAAAAGATTCTGCATTATACTTTTATGTGTTCTCAGATATTTTCATATGCTAAACAGTAACTGAAATTAGAATCATAGGATTTTTGCATTGTAATGGATCTTAGGATTTGCGGTCTTAACCTATTCACTTTTTAGAACTTTAGAGTGCATAAATAAAGTCACCAGTTTGTGCTGGGTTTCCGGAGCCTTGATTAAAGGTCTTTGAGATGGGAATTTTCTATCCACAAATATGTCTGTAAACTTTTACAATTGGGAGGACTTCATTTTTTACTCAGAAAAAGTGGAGCTGGTGTAGTGTTCGCTAGCGAAGTACTTAGCTGGACCTGGAATGTATAGCGGATGTTCAATATATGTTGACTAAAATCCTTCATAGCTAGAAACCCATGTTCAAGACTAATTCAAGTGTTGATATTGTTGAGTGAAGATGTTACATTTTAGATTGGCACATGTTTCACTCTTTATTCTTCTAGCCATTCTTTTACCCAACTGGAATTTATTGGGTATCTATAATAGGTCAGGCGTTTTGGGATACGGAGATAAGATGAAAAAGACATCTTGCTGTCAGGGAGCTTAAGGGTTCAGGTAGGGAGAACTAAGTATTTTTAGGACAGAGTGGATTTGCAGGAGGTACCCAGGTGTACCCAGGGTGAGAGCCTAACCCGGCTTTGGGCCACCAATAGGTAAGCCTACCTGGAGAGAGGGTCCAGCTGACTCTTGAAGAGTGGGGATTAGCCTGGGGAATGAGCGCATGGGGAGACAGACAAAGCTGATAAAGGCATCAAATCAGGAAATCGTTCACTGCATGTGGAAAACTATGGGAAGTTTCTTCTGGATATATTTTAAGGCTAGAAGTGGGAGAGAGAGGAAGCAGGGACAGTATATGGAAGGAGCTCACATGCCAACACTAGGAGCAGCTGGAGGCTTTTGAGTACCATAGATCTGTGGAGTCATCCTGGGGGCAAGGAAAGAATTAGGAGGTTACTGTGCTGGTGTTGGCAAGATGTAGTAGGACCCTGGTGACATAGTGGTGGAAGGGATGGAGAGGAGAGGGGTATCGATTTGAGGTCTCTCTGAGGTTCATTCTGAAAGTTTTAGTGAATGATGGGATTTATTTATTTGTAAGAGAGAGCGCACATGCAGGGGGAACGGTAGGCAGAGGGAGAGGCAGGCTCCCTGCCGAGCAAGGAGCCCCATCTGGGACTTTATTCTAAGTCCCTGGGATCCTGACCTGAGCTGAAGGCAGATGCATAACTGACTGAGCCACCCAGGCGTCCTTACAACTCTCTTTAGTGTTTTATTTCTTAGTATTACTGGAATTCTTAAACTATTAATGCAATCTGTGGCAAGCTATTTGTTACTGTTTTTGTAGATTAACATGAAACATAAAGATTAAAACCTTTTTTATTTTATTTATTTATTTATTTATTTATTTATTTGAGATAGATAGAGAAAGCATGAGAGGGGAGAAGAAGGTCAGAGGGAGAAGCAGACTCCCCACAGAGGCGGGAGCCCGATATGGGACTCGATCCCGGGTCTCCGGGATCATGACCTGAGCCGAAGGCAGTTGCTTAACCAACTGAGCCACCCAGGCGCCCCTAAAACCTTTTTTAAAGCAACATATGATAGAGATTGAATTTGTTGAAAGCAGATACAGTTTTCTGGGGAAAGAAAGGATTCATATTAAAAATGACACATGGAATATATGAATTAGCAAAGTATGTCCTATAGCAATACCTTAAAAACTATAATATTAAAAACTTCTTGTCATAGGACCCTTTTTTCACTCAAATATAGAAATTAAGTCAGACTTTTTTTTAAAGATTTTATTTCTTTATTTGAGAGAGAGAGAGACAGCAAGAAAGGGAACACAAGCAAAGGGAACGTGAGAGGGAAAAGCAGGTTTCCCACTGAGCAGGGAGCCCAATGCGGGGCTCAATCCCAGGACCCTGGGAACATGCCCTGAGCTGAAGGCAGATGCTTAACCCACTGAGCCACCCAGGTGCCCCGAAGTCAGACTTGTTTTTGTCTAAGCTTGGTCATGCCTAAGTCCTGAGAGCTGAATTCACTCCTCGAGAACTGAGTACATGGCTTTTTACTTGTGTGGCTCCAGGGCCTAGAGGGCCTTAAACATCACTGCAGCCCTATAGGTGAATTAGATGTGGCCTTTGTCTAAAGTCTAAGTCTGCAGTCCCAAGTCTCTTCACATTAGACACAAAAGAACTTTGAGATGATACAAATCCCATCTGTCTACAAGAGAGAGTAGGATAGAGGAATGTGCCTTATATGCAAATGAAGAATTATATTTCTGTATTTCTCAACCTTTCCTTTTTCTTCCCTTTTTTTAGAGGGGAAAAAAACGGGCTGAGGCAACACACACATAAGACAGTCCCTTGTCTTCCTGCTGTATAGGCATATATACCTCTTCCTCATTAACTATCTCCCTTCCCATATAATACTGGTGGATGTCTCCCCAGCCCTACCCCACCCACTGCACCCCTCCCCAGGAGGTGGCAGGATACTTTTGAGATATTTTAGCTCTTAGGAGAACAGCTTCTTTCTGAGATCTTGTCAGAAATAATCTCCAGGGAAGCATGCAGTTAAATGTACATCACTGTTATTATTTCTCTCCTCCCAGGGTTTGTGTTTACAAAGGAGTTTTGTGTAATTAAGGATTCCCATAGGCTTTTCTGATGGCTTATGGTCACTGACAGTGTACCATGGCTAAAAAAGAAGTGAATTTTCAAGAAATCCTGAGGATGTTATTTTGTTTTTCTGACAGATGTCGGATTAAGGTAGAGGTGAGGGGCGGCAACCTCGTTTTGATGCTGCTGCTTTTATCTTTGTAACCTCAGGGAACCAAACCCTTGTGCTAGGTGTCTCATGCACTCAACATAATTTTTAGAATGCCCTCATCATTTTAAATTGAAGTTTTCTTTCCCCAGCATTCGATAGTTTATGTTTCCCTATGTCTTGGGTCGTTTTATGTTGTCCACACATGTGTGCTCAAACCTGCTGCTTTCTCTCCCTAAGTTCCCTTCTCTTTTCTGCTTCCCTATTTCTTTCCACAAGAGAGGATTTTATTTTTGATTCTTGAATGCTCCATTAGTTCAGTGAGTAAAGGAGAGAGGTTTTATAGCACTTTTTAGCAGGCACTGAGATAGAAGAATATCAGGTTTTAGTAAGAAAGGCTGCTATGGAAGTGACCGAGGTTTGTGGGTGAAGTTACCACAGATGACAAAGAGGGGCAGGACTTGGGCTGGAAGATCTCTGGAACAAGCCCTTGTCATGGACTAGCCCTTTCGTGATCCCTCTTTTGTCTGGCATTCCCTCAGCAGCTTCTGTAGTTTGCGTCCTAATTGTTTCCTGCATGAGGGTCATGCTGTCCCCGAGGACAGAGCCTCTCTGTCCGTTGCAGGCCACTCACACCCCTGGCAGCCACTGCTGTGCTTGTTGAATGACTGCTGCTGACCAAGTGGGTCCTTTTTAGCGAGTGCTCATTGCTATTAGCCAAAAGGGGCAACACTGTGACTCTTCTAGTCATGAGGAGAAGTCCAAAAAGAAAACAAACTGGCCACAAGCATGGACCAAAAAAAGCATGGACAGCATCAGATAGTGAGCCTAATAATTCCACAGGTATTATGGCTGGGCACATGGCACGTTCACTGTTGTGATGTAATTTTCAGGTACAAGTGGGTAACTGAAGTACATTTTCTTGTTTGCTCAGGTCAGCTGCTAGGGGAGGTAATGCAATGTTCTAGGGCTGCAAAAAGTGGCTGATCGTGTTGCCTCCGAAATACAGCAAGCGGTAAGAAAATGGCATTGGTATTTTCACAGCAGTGGCTTGCTATAGTGTCACTCTTCCTCCTTTGTGTTTTAGGTGAGATGAGTGAGAGCCGAGCAAAGAGAGTTCGAATAAAAGAGGTAGACGGCTGGACCTTGAGAATGCTGATCGATTATGTTTACACTGCAGAAATTCAGGTTACAGAAGAAAATGTACAGGTGAGAGTAAACCCCTCATATCATTTAGCTCTTCGTACATGCCAGTTTTTTAAATCAAAAGAGCATACCCACACCACAGGATACTTTTTGTACCAAGGTAATGGAATTCGTTGTTAAAACTGTATTTCTAGGGGACGTTTGGAATGATTACATCTTTCTAATGATGTTTCTGATTTTAATGTCTTTTATATTCGAAGCTTTGAAGTTTGAATCTTTCATTTCTCTGAATGACACTTGTTTGTGAAAATGCTGTCATACTCATTTATAACTACTGATTGATGCTGCCCACATTTCTCTTCCCTTGAGGTTAAAATCTACAAAGGATGTTTTCGACTATCAACAGTCTTCTTTTACTATTACAGCATCTTCTCTAATTCTAGAATTTAGCTAAAATTTGGCATTGCATTTTCTATCTTTAAAGCACTAATGTTTTATATATGATGTGAATGAATAATCCAGAGACATATATAGTATATAGTGTAGAAGGTGAAAGTGCCTCCTTTAAACTGCCCTTCCTTTCTTGCCCACCCCCAACCCACACATATTGATCTGTTCTCCTGCCCCAGAGGGTAGCTTCTGCTCTCTGCTTGGTGTGAATCCTTTCAGACCATTTTCTTTTTTTTTTTACTGGGCTCTTTTTTTTTTAAATTTTTATTGACATATAATGTATTATTTGCCCCAGGGTACATGTCTGTGAATCATCAGGCTTACACATTTCACAGCATTTGCCATAGCACATACCCTCCCCAATGTCCATAACCCTACCCCACCGCCCCCCACCTCCCAGCCACCTGTAGTTTGTTTCGTGAGTTTAGGAGTCTCATATGGTTTGTCT
>JAPYYJ010002099.1:0-13285 GCA_028533885.1 Nasua narica | reverse complement strand
CCTCTCCTTCATGATTCAGACCTCACAAATCCTTAAGATTCTGCAGAAGCCTCCACAGGGTCCGCCCCGGTGCTTGGCAGCTCTGCCTTGTTGTCTGCAGCCCCCAGGCCCTGCTGCTCTGAGTTACGGGTTTGAGGAGGGCCACTTCCCACTCCCAGTCATGTTGGATGCATCCAAGGAGCCTTTTGGGCCCCAGACTGAGCATATAATAATTGCTTATTTTAGCACCCTGTTCTGAGACCTTGGAAGAAGGGGGCATCGGAGGGAGGATACAGAGAGAGGAGGCCAAAGGCAGGCAGGGAGGGGGCAGCCCTGCGGAGAGGGAGGTGGAGAAGATCTTCTGTAATGTGATCGGGAACTTAGGAGGCAGGAGTCACATCGGCGACTGGACCGATCCGACCCCTGGGTCACAGTCTAAGGCACTCAAGACAGAGAGTCCTGGAGGAGAGGCTGGTTCGGTGCGGGATTCCTGGAGGAGGGGACCAAGGGCCGGGGTCCTGGCTTGGGGGAACAGCCAGTGGGAGCATGGGCTGTGCTTGGGGGTGGGGGGGCTGGAGACGCTCCCAAGCCCAGTGTGGGTGGCCCTGGCTGCCGGTCAGGAGTGTCCCCCTCTGTTTCCCTCTTAGGTGCGCTTCCTGGAGCAGCAGAACAAGCTCCTGGAGACCAAGTGGGCCCTGCTGCAGGAGCAGAAGTCGGCCAAGAGCAGCCGCCTCCCCAGCATCTTTGAGGCCCACATTGCTGGCCTGCGCAGGCAGCTCGAAGGGCTGCAGCTGGATGGAGGCCGCCTGGAGGCGGAGCTGCGGAACATGCAGGACGTGGTGGAGGACTTCAAGAACAAGTACTAACCCTAGTGCCACCTGCGGGGAGGGGGGCCGCGCCCGGGCGCATGCGCTCCTCGACAGGCCCCCTCTGGGGCTGGGGGTCAGGGGTGCAGCTGCACCAGTACAGGAATCCCCGGATGGAAGCCCGTGACCCACACGTTCCCTGTCTCTTCTCTCCCTTCTTTGTCCCTGGGAGCTGTTTCCAAGTCTTGTCCCCTGACTTACTCCCAGGGAATAGCCCCCCTTAGCCCTGACCTGCACTGTTCCCTTCGGGCGCCCGACCAAGGCCCCAGGAAAGGGTACAGCCCAAGATGTCCTATGACGGATGCTCTTTGGGACTTGCACGACCCTCACAGATTGTTCTAGAACAGCCCCTCTGGTCAGGTGAGGAGGTAGAGGAGACCAGAGAGATTTGGGGTCCTGAGGGCGATCACACGGCAGGTGGCTGGGAGAGCTGGGACTGGAGTGGTGGGACCCTGGCTCCCAGCGGGAGACCCAGAACTGACCTGGGACAGAAAGAAGCGAGGAGAGAGGGATCATTCGTGGTGGGCCATGTCGGGTCGCCGAGGCTGAGGGCCAGCTCTGGCCAGGGCAGGAACCAGAGAGGAGGCTGTGTGGCGGGGCAGGGAGTGCAGGGGCCTGGAAGATCGGGGTTGTAAGGACAGGCCTTTGAGGGACCCACCGAGTTCTCTTTTCCCATTGAAGAGAAACCAAAGCCCGAGGCTTGGGCAGGGCCCCACCCCAGCAGGCTTGCCCAGGAGTCCCGGGGACTAGTGAGCGAGTTCTGTCCTCTGCCCTGGAGGTGAATGACTAAGCCGGCAGGGACACTGACTGCAGGCAGAACAAACAAAAAGGTCTCTGTGGAGAGTACCCACTCCCCTCCCTCAGAGAGCCACAGTCAACAGGATGATCCCCCAGCAGGTGGGAGCCGACAGGTGCAGGACAGAGAAGGCTCTGGGCAACCAGTGAGCCTTTGTTGTCCCATGCGTGTGCACGCATGCGCGTGTGCTCACACATTACCATCCCCTCCCCCCACAGGTAGAGCACTTCCCTGCAAAAGCCAGATGGAGCTCTGAGCTGCGGCTGAGCCCCAGGGCTCCTTTGCTCTGTGCCCTGCATCACCAATGTCCTCCTGTGGGTGGGACTGGCCCCTTGGAGAAAAAGGGACTTGGGGTGCGGGGGGGTGCTGTGGCAGTAGAGATGGGGCTAGATCACCCAACTGGGGCCTGGTTCTTCCAGGACTTCCTGCGCCCTCTTCCTGATTCCACAATGTTCCTCTGCTACAGGCTCCTTCTTCACCCTCAGAGGGTGGGGTTGGGCAGTGATTAAGACGCGGCCCTGGGGTCAGACTGCCCGGCTGGGTTTTGCCACTTAGCAGTGTAATGACTGGACGGATTATCTGCTTCTCTGTGTCTCCATTCCTTTCCTGCGAAGCGTGGTACCATTGTTCTAGGATCGTCGTGAGGATTAGATGAGCTAATTTGTGCAAAGCACGGAACGGTGCAGGCCCCCCTTGAAGTGGTCCTTAAGCTTGGCTATTTTGCCTTGCTTTCTCCCTCCCAGTAGGTATGGGTTTTTGTCCTTTAATTCATGTACTTTCCCTGCTCTCCCACCTTTCATTCCATGCCAAGGCTCCCAGCCTTAGGCGTAGCCACAAGGGAAAGTCAGGGACTTTGGGTTTCCTAGCTGATACCTACTTCTCCAGGTGTGTCAGTAAGGAGGGGTGAAGCCCACGGGGGGCAGAGTATCCCCGCTGGGTCGGAGGGGGCATGGAGGCTGAGCCGCACACACACCCCTCTCCCTCCCTCTCCTGTAGGTATGAAGATGAAATTAACCGGCGCACGGCGGCTGAGAATGAGTTCGTGGTGCTGAAAAAGGTGAGGGGGGGCAGACAGGCCACGTGTGGGGGGGCATCGTCTGAAAAATGCGTGGGACAGGGGACCACGTGGCCTTCGCACCTGAGCAGCCGGTGAGGGACCTGCCGCCAGAGTCTGGTCTGGGCACTATAAGGAGGGAGCGGGGGGGCGTAGAAAAGGAGAGATCTGGAAGCCTCATCGCACAGCCTGTCCTGTGTGTGTGCTCGTGTGTGCTCGTGTGTGTTCGTGTGTGTTCGTGGGTGTGACTGGTGAGTCACTGGACTTGCTCTTGGCCTGGAGGCCAAGACTTCGGACCAAGAGATGGAGGCTGGAAAGGGAGACTTCAAGCCCAAATACGGGAGTGCTCTATCGAAGTTGGAACGTTTCCTGACGGAGAAGGGCTGGCACCCGGCAGGGCTGAAGTAGGTGCTGAATGAATGGGATGGGCCCGAGACAGAGCGATCTCCCTGTCCCTGGAGATAAGCAAGCTGGGGTTGGAAGGCCTTAGGAGTATCTTAGCGGGGCTCGATTTGAGATTTGGACGCAGTCCGCTCACCGAGCAGCTTGGGGTTCAAGTCCACAGGTTGCTGAAGGACAGCAACCTGCCCTGGAGTGCTGGGCCCTCAGAGATTTAGGTGCTTCGGGGATGCATGAAAGTAGGCCATGATGTCCACACGAGTTTGAGCACAGGCGTGTATTGCTAGAAGGGCCCGAAGCCCCCCAGGCCTGCCCCCCTGCCTCGCCATCACTAAGCTGCATATTAAACATTTGGCTGGAGATCTTCCACCTCTGAGAGGCTTATCCTGCAGCCTGGATGATTTTCAGCTCTCCTCTCTCATCAGAAGTTGAGGCTCATGGAGTTGAAGTGACTTGTTCAAGGTCACATAGCTCATAAGCGGTCAAGCCAGGGCTGCGTCCAACCCCCCCGAAGTCTTTAGGAACCGGTAAAGCACTAGGTTTGGGCTAAGGTTGCTTTGGCTCCCAGTGCTGGGAAGGCCCCTGTGTTCACTGGGATGCACGGACGGATGTCCATCACGCAGTCTCGGAGGGTCCAGTAGAGGAAACTTCCTATCGTGGTCAGGTCAGGCAGCCTGGAGAAATGGCATGTCCCTTGGTAGGGCCCTGGTGTTTGACTCTGGGGCTTGGCAGTGCCAGCTGGCTTCCATCCCTGCTAAATATTCTGTGTACTGAGGCCCCCGGTGTCTCCCTTCTCGCAACCACCCCCCAGGACGTGGACGCCGCCTACATGAGCAAGGTGGAGTTAGAGGCGAAGGCGGACGCCCTGAATGATGAGATCAACTTCTTCAAGACCTTCTACGAGACGGTGAGGACCTTGGGTGGGGGAGACACGGCATGTCTTCCGTGTCCTAGCAAAGGAGCCATCTGGTTTACCTCCTGCTTCCGGGCCAGCCTGGGTGTGTGTTGAGTGTGTGTGGGCACTTATCCTGTCCTTTATCCTTTCTGGACCTTTCTGAATCCGTGGTGGGCAAGGAGTTTAGGAGGCGCTCCCCAACCTTGGTCAGCCACGGTTGGCCTTCCTGAGACATGGGATGACCATGTGTTAGGAAGGGTGTTGGGAAGGAGCCGTCACTGTCCCCCACACTCTGTCACTTCTTTATCTGCTATACTCCCACCAGACTCTTTTCTTGAGAAGTTGCTACCGAAGTTGCTAACTTCCCTGGGCTGCCAGGGGCTGGGTCTGTGCCCCCTCGCCGCCTGGCGACTCATGCCCACTCTGACCTCTTCTCCCTTTTTCTTCCCCTAGTGTGAAGGGGGTCCCAGGACGGGTGTGGGAACGGGGATGGGTCAGGCCCCGAGTCCTGACGTTCTGTCCGGTCCCTGCAGGAGTTGGCAGAGCTGCAGTCCCAGATCTCGGACACGTCCGTGGTGCTGTCCATGGACAACAGCCGCTCCCTGGACCTGGACGGCATCATCGCCGAGGTCAAGGCCCAGTACGAGGAGATGGCCAACCGCAGCCGGGCCGAGGCTGAGACCATGTACCAGATCAAGGTGTGAGGCCGCGGAGGGCCCTCTTTTCTTCCTGGCAGGGTCCCCAGGGGCAGCTTCCCTTACTCCTCCTCACCCAGTCTCAAGCCTTGAGGGCTCCATCCCGCTGATCCGGCAGGCACCAGTGGTTAAGTCTGTGGTGCTCCCAGGGCCCTGGTAAGAGGAGGAGGTGAAGGCCAGGGCCCTCCCCGGGGAGAGATCCCAGCTAGATGGGTGGGCGGGGCGGAGGCACCCAAAGCACAGAGATGTTAAGCAACGTGTGTAACTCTACACAGCTAGTAGCTGGAAGAGTAGGGGCCAGGTCTGGGGTCCTCGGCCTCCAGATCCGGGAGGTTTAATCATTGCACCTGCCACGTGGAGGCAGGGCAGCCGGCTGTGCAGGGGCTGAGGTTATAGGCGGGGGTAACCTAGTGTTCTCGGGGAGGGAGGCTGAGGCAGGGTTTAAAGGCAGCAGAGGGAGGTCTCTGCAGAGATAGGGTGTCATCTGCAGTACAGGGGGTGAGAACACAGAGATGCCAACGAGGAGACCTCGTTCAGACTTGCCGTGTGATCCCTGGGCAGCGCCTTCCATTCTCCAGAGCTCATTCTTCCCATCTGTGAAATGGGTGTTTCTGATGTTTTTAACAAGTGTGTTTTTATTAGGGG
Organism: Nasua narica; assembly: GCA_028533885.1. Classification (NCBI taxonomy): domain Eukaryota; kingdom Metazoa; phylum Chordata; class Mammalia; order Carnivora; family Procyonidae; genus Nasua; species Nasua narica. The sequence continues at coordinate 7,956 of JAPYYJ010002099.1, read as the reverse complement.
GCTGTTTAGCAGGTGAGGATTTCAGACTTCTAGTGATTCTCCAGCACTTGGGACATGATGAGGAGGGGCAGAGCCCCAGGATCAATGGGGATGGGCCCCATGGAGCCATCCTGGCCCTCCCTGTCCTGACTGGGAGGAAAGCAAACCTCGGCTCTCCCCCACTGCCCAGTAGTCTGGCTTGCCAGCAGTGGGCGAAGACTGATGGGAGTCAGACAGTCGCTTCCTGGGAAGACAAGCTAGGAGGGCTCATCACTCAGAACATGGGGCCTTCTTTGGAGGGAGCAAGGGATGAGTCCCCTGTAATCATTGACGACCCCCTGCCATACTTCTCTGTGTGGCCCCTCCAGTTTGAGACCCTCCAGGCGCAGGCTGGGAAGCACGGTGACGACCTCCGTAATACCCGGAACGAGATCGCAGAGATGAACCGTGCCATCCAGAGGCTGCAGGCTGAGATCGACAACATCAAGAACCAGGTGGGAATCAGCAACCCCCCGCCCCGCTCCTCCGTGTTCCTTGGGGCCCATAAAGGGCAGCCATCTGAGAATGAGGAGCCCGAGGCTGGTGCTGCTTGAGTCTCGTGGGCCCATGTGTGAGATGTCCGGGACAGAATGTTCTTGGCCAGGTCCTGGCTCAGACCAAAGTGGGGGGAGGAGTCTGACCATGCAGCCTGGGGAGGGCGCCTCCGCCTGGCCAGCCTGAGAAGAGCCCCTAGTCATTACCAAACTTGGACGGAGCACTGTCCTTGCACCTTGCTCTGGGAACAGTGGGCTGTACCTGGGAGCTCCCAGTCTGTGGGGGCTGGGGGGACAGAGGCCTGCAGAAACCCTTATGGTGGCTCGCAAGGCCCCGTCCCTCCCCTCCTGCCGCTGCATCTGTCCGTGCTCCGGCCACGCTAGCCAGCTTCCTGTATCTTGGATCTTCCGGGCATGTTCATGCTTCAGAGCTTTGCCCTCGGTGCTTCCCCCCGTCCCACCGGGGGTTCTCCTCGCTCAGCCCCTGGCTGCCCCTTTGTCATCCCTGGGAGTTTTGGACACGAGTCCCCTTTTCAGAGACGGCTTCTCCAACCGCTCTGTCAGCAGGGTGTCTGAACTCTTTCTCGAAGCATCCATCACTATCTGAGGTTTTCTGGCTTATCAAGTGGTTGGCTGTCCCCTACCTCTGCTGAAAGATAAATGATGCCTTGGGGGCCGGACCCCATCTGTCTGACTCAGCGCTGCTCCTCAGCGCCGGGCACGTGGTGGGCACGGGCCTCCGGGGACAGACTGTTGGGAGGGTGTGCCATGTCGCTGGCAGGGGGACAGGCCCTGGTCGAGGCGTGGGGATGGACAGGGCAGCTAAGCTGAGCAGTGCAGAGGGAGGGCGGGCGGGCAACCAGGGCTGCAGCTTCAGAGAGCTAATCTTTAGATGAGTCAGGGGATGGGAGGTGGGGGGTGAAGTACCCAGAAATGCCCTCCCCTTGGAGCCCTGCGGGCCGCTTTACACGAGGGTGGAGGCTGCCTCCTGGTGCGGATGCAGGGCTGTGAGTCACCGGCCGCAGTGAGGAACCTTCCAGGCCAGAGGGGCGGTGCAGAATCATGCATGGTGGTTTCCCAGACCCTGCAGCTTCTGCCATAGCTACTTCTCCTCTTGTACAACGGGGCAGAGACAGGTCCCGGAGTTGGGGTGTCCACCACCATGGGGGTGCCCGAGGCAATGGGATGAGGCAGAGCCAAGGGGGTGCCAGTGTGATGGCGAAGGGGACCGGCAGGGGGTCAAGGAGCAGAGGGCACAGGGAGGACCTCCTGGGGGGATTGGGAGGGCTGGGTCAGGGGAGGAGCTGAGAGGGAGAGCGACAGGTGAGAAGGAAGGGGGAGCGCTGGGGAGGGGTGGGCGTGGGAGGGCTCAGAGCCCAACAGCAGGAGTTCCAGGACTAGATGGGTTCCCGTGTGGGGTGAGCCACAGACAGAAGGAAAGCTCATTCTGGGCAGGAAGCGGCAGCTGTGGCTCAGGTTCACCGTGCATCTGACCAGCCTGGCCCCAACTGGGGGGCTGCTGACTACATTTTGAGTCTGGGGGTTCCAAGCAGCGTCTCTCTCCTCCAAGTGCCCCGTTCTGGGCCTGTTTTGAAGACGGTGTTTGTTCTCATCGACCACCCGAAATGTGGGGACTCAACTAAGATTCCCCTGGCTTCAAATCTCTTCCAGCTGGGGGCTGGGGGGGGGCGGGCATTTGAAAATCATAATAGCATTTATTACTTATAGTGATTGTAACAAGAGCTAACAGGCGTTGGCGAGGATGCGGAGAAAGGGGAACCCTGTGGACTTTCGGTGGGAATGCAAAATGGCGCAGCCGCTGTGGAAAACGGTATGGAGGGGCGTCAAAACATTAAAAATAGAACCACCGTAGAATCCAACAATCCGATTTCTGGGTATATATCTGAAGGAAATAAAATTACTGTCTCAAAGAGATCTCTGCACGTCCATGTTCATTGCAGCGTTGTTTACGATAGCCACGACGTGGAAACAAGTTCAAGTATCCATCCGTGGATGAATTAGTAAAGGAAATGTGATAATATATATAATATTATATTATTTAGCTGTAAAGTAGAATGTTACTCAGCCATCAGAAAGAAGTCCTACCATTTGTGACAGCACAAACCTTGAGGGCATTTCTGCTGGGTGAAATGTGTCAGACCGAGGTGGAATCTTTCATTTTAAGATTTTTCTTCTTCACTTGAGACAGAGATACGAGAGAAAGAGAGAGCATGAGCAGGGGGAGAGGCAGAGGCAGAGGGAGAAGCAGGCGCCCTGCTGAGCGAGGAGCCCAACTTGGGGACTCGACTCGGGGGCTCGACTCGGGGGCTCGACTCGGGGGCTCGACAGAGGGCTCAATCCCAGGACCCTGGGATTGTGACCTGAGCTGAAGGCAGATGCTTAACGACCGAGCCACCCGGGTGCCCCTTAAAGGTGGAATCTAAAAAAAAGGAACTCCTAGCAACAGAGAACAGATGGGTGGTTGACCCAAAAAAAAAAAAAAAAAGATTATGATAGCATTTATTAAGCACTTACCGTGTGCTGGACACTATGCCAGGGACTTGCGTATTGCCTCATCTAATCTCTGCAGTATCCCTATGAGGTAGACACTGTGATTACTGCTGTTTTAGAAGAGAGGCGACTTTGGCCTGGAAGGGGTGATGGGTCCGAGATCACGCACGTGGCTAATAAGTGGTGGAGCCAGAATTGGAGCCTAAGCGTTGGGTATCAGAGCCCATGTCTTGGGCTTCCCCGGTGCTGGGGAATAGACCGGTGCCAGTGAAGCCACCGTAAGCAAGTTCCCGGGCACTTGCTGCAGGATGGGGAAGCAGGAAGGCTGTGACTGGTAAGGCCCGCCCCCCAGCTCACAGCCATCACCACTGCCCAACAGCATGCCAAGTTAGAGGCTGCCATTGCCGAGGCCGAAGAACGTGGGGAGCTGGCCCTCAAGGATGGACATGCCAAGCAGGAGGAGCTGGAGGCCGCCTTGCAGAGGGCCAAGCAGGACATGGCCCGGCGGCTGCGCGAGTACCAGGAGCTCATGAACGTCAAGCTGGCCCTGGACATCGAGATCGCCACCTACCGCAAGCTGCTGGAGGGCGAGGAGAGCCGGTGAGGAGACACAAGCCAGGAAGGGGGTCCTTCTGGGGTTCAGTGGGACCTGGGGCTTGACATGCATCCATCTACAGACATTTCCCGTGGTCTCTCTTCTGCAAGGCCCTGGGGATGGGAGGTGTAGCAGGGGGTAAATGATGTTTGCTTCTTTGCTCTTGATGAGATGACCTTCTGGTAGGAAAGACTCTGGGGTGTCAAGCTCAATGGCCAGGGTCATCTTATTTGATCCTCACAATATATTTGGGTAAGGAGGTCAGATATTAATGCTTAGTTTACAGAGGGGAAACTGTGGTTTTATGAATTGAGGGGACAGTGTGCAGTCAGGCTCTGCTAATTCCTGGTCCACGGGCCGTTCATGATTACCAGGCTGCTTCTGCTACATCACTGAGTGGTGAGGCATATAGTAGTGACTGAACGTGGGGCGGTCCCACAGATATTTGCATACCTGCTGCCGGAGAGCAGGCTGGGCTGGGATAGTGTTATAGGAATTCTTCATGAAACACGCGGAACCTGTGTCCGTGAAGTTCAGCTTTCATTCTCACCTGGATGGGCTGGTTGATTCATTCAGTCAACTTGCCAGGCTTTAGAGTCATGCCCTGGGGGAAGGTTAGGGTTTGGAGAGGGTGAGAGGGAACAGCGTGGGCCAAGGCCTGGTGGTAGGACTCATCAAGGCTTGGCTTGTTGGAACCCAGCATGGAGATAGAGAGTATGTAAGACGTGCTTCTGCCCTCGGGGAGCTCGCGCACGGGCCGGGGACACCAAATGTCTGTAAAGGGAGCACCTAGACACTGCTCACGTGCATTTGTAAAATGCTGAATGTTCACAGAACTTTCTCTTTGGGGAGTGTTTTTCCCAAGGGGCTGGGGAGACAGGCTGGAGGAAGGAAGGTGTAGACAGGAAGGAACTGGGGAATGAGAGAGGGCTAGGGCAGAGTGCCTGGATGCAGGGAGGAGGGAGAGAAGAAACATGGCCTATGAGTCCTGGATGGAGAGGAAGGAGAGGAGGAAGGGTCTTGGCCACTGCAGGTGACCCATCCCTGCCTGGATTGGCATCCGGTCTTTGTGGGAAAAGGAGCTGAACGCCAAAGGCCCCTGGGAAGAGAGGGCAGGTGATCTGGGACACAGGGCAGCCCCCCAGCCCAACTGTCCCGGCCAGGATGCCTCTCTCTGCACCCTCGGCCACTGAGGGTGCAAGGGCCATGCTCTCTTGGGAATACATACCCTGGACTTCTTTTCCTCATAGAACCAGAGCTGGGGACCCTTAGAATGGGGCAGATCCACTTCCTCCCATGGGCCACTGATGAAGCTCAGGGACAGGGCATGGCATGCCCTAGTTCTCACGGAGAGCGCAAACATTGCATCTTAAAGATTGTTATCTCAGTGTAGATGGTAATCATCGGGGCTCGGATCCCGGTTCTCTGAGAGGCAACTGTCCTCTCTCCACTTGTCGGGGGACATGGAGATGGACTCCTTTGTTTTTAATCCTGTAACCCCTCCACCTTCCCAGGGGCAGGTGTAGGATTTGTGGTCTTAGAAACCCATGCGATTTGGGGCACCTTCTTTTAGGGATCCAGAGTTACAAATATAAAATTTGGCACAAAAAGAAATATTTACTTAGGATGAGAAGAGAAAAATCACACTCCCCAGAGCTTTAGACATTCAGGCCTCTTCCTCCTGAGTTCTTAGGCTCGGCACCAGGAACTGCAGCCTGAAATCTCTACCTGGCTGCAACCTGGCTTCCCTCCCTAACCACAAATGCCCGCAACTCCCAGCACTCGTTGGGCCCGTTCAACAAGGGGCCTGGCAGCTTCTTAGTGTATCTACCTCTTGCTGTTGTCCTTTGCTCTGCTCTCTTGCTGAACTTGGGGCTGATGAGGCCAGCTGGGCTCCCCCTCACTCCTACCATGGCGAGGGCTCCCCTCCCCACCACAGAGTAAACTCAACCCCAAGGCCAAGGGCTTAGTGACAGCGGAGCTGTGAGTCACAGAACAGACACACTCAACTATCTCCCCTGGCTTTTCGATTTCCAGTAGGGCTGCTTAAAACCACTCCACCTACCTTCTGCTCCCTCCTCAATCCCAGCCTTAGCTGCATTCATGAAAGCAACAATTCGCTAATTATTTCGGTACGTACCCAATGATCGCTACGCACCAGATGCCATGCTAGGGGCCGGAGATCCAAGACTCCGTAAGCTGCAGCCCACTTTGAGGGTTTTATGAGTCAGTTAGGGGAGGCAGCTGTCTTCATAAATAATCTCAGCTACCCTTCATCACATCCTGTGTGCCCAAGGCTCTAGGTAAGTCACATTATTCACCCTCACAAGCAACTCTGCGAGGCTGGGGCTCAGTTAGGTCCGATTTATAGGTGAGAAAATGGAGGCTTTGAGACCTTGCCCCAGGTCACAGGGCCAGTAGGTAGGAGGGCGAGGGCCTACGTGAACTCCCCTCGCTCCCCCTTATTTTGCAACAAGGCTGAAGGAAGACTGAGGTGTGGGGACAGAGGAAGGCATCCCAGCTTGGCTCCTGGGGGGAGGGTCCTGGAGGACTGAGCTGCTCTCACAGGTCTCTTCTCTGTCTGCAGGCTGGCGGGAGACGGAGGGGAAGCTGTGAACATCTGTAAGTCCTTGGCTGTAGCTCAAGGCCCTGGCCTTGTCGGGACCAGGAGCTTCTTTCCCTTCCCAGCTCTCAGCAGGGCCTCTGGGGCTCCCCAGCCAGTCAGGCTCGGTGGCTTAGGGAAGCCGGTGGAGAGGGCAGAGGGGGGCCAGGGTACCTGGCTGGCCTGAGGGGAGTGGGGGGCGGGGAGGAGAGGTGCGGGGAGGGAGAGGGGCAGACACAGCAGGAGAGTGGGGTGGAGTGAGGGCTGGGGCACCTTGTGCTGATGGACCCTCTTCCCTTTCCTCCTAGCTGTGGTGAACTCCACTGGCGGACGGGGCAGTGGGGTGGCCTTCGGGGGAACCATGGGAAGCAATGCCCTGAGCTTCTCGAGCGGCGGGTCCGGGGCCTTCAAGTCCTATTCCATCAGGACCTCAGCGGCCACCCATAGGAGCACACGAAAATGAGCCCTGGTGTGCGGAGACCCGCACCTCTGCCCCCCGCGGTCCCAGGAGGACTCCCATCCCCGCTACCGAGACTGTCCGGCAGGCTGAAAAATGCTGTCCGAATAGCTTCCAATAAAGCCGCCTTTCTGAAGCGTGAGTGAGGCCCATCCTGGTACCTGGTATCCCGGCTTCATCAGCTGGGCGGAGGGGACTGGGGAGGAAGGGGCCTTAGAGAGCAGAGCGTCTGCTCCTCATCCGTCCAGGAGACTGGGAAAGCACATGGGGGTCGCACCGCTGCTGGTGATGAGGGGCGAGGCTCGTAACCTGTGTGAGGCCCCGGCCTCCTCCCAGGGCTGGGGCTGAGTCCAACTCCTCTCCCGAAAGCCAGAAAGAATACCCCAGGGGAAGTCTGGCTCTTCCGGGGAGGGGGCACTGAAGTCCTCTCCTGCTGAGGGAGTGGGGGGGCTATTGGCACTCCACCCCGTCCCCTAGTCTGTGCCACCAGAGTCCAGTCCTGGCTGTGAGGCGGCCCTAGACATTCAGTTGCCACGGGCCTGGGTTTCAGGTATACCGGCCAGCTCCCAGACAGGCCCTGGGGCCCCGGAAGGGGGCTCTCTGGGATTCTGGGGAGAGGGTGATGATGGCAATGGGAGGAGGTCTGTGTGTTTTGGGGAGGGGGTAGGGTGAGGAGGTCCCAGAGTCTAGATCCCTGGCGGGAGGCTCTGTGCCAGGCCCATGGGCTGGGGATCCGGATCCCGGGTAGGGGGAGGGGCGTCTGTGTGTCGTCTGCTCGGTAAGAAAGGCTGTGTGTCAGGGTGTCTCTGTAAGTGTGGGGGTGTTTTTGTGGGCTATGCTGGGGATATCTGTTCTTGATGGACAACAGCACATGTGATGGATAGTGCGGAAGAGGTAGTGGGGGGATCGCTGTGTCTGGGACACGCCCGGGGATGATGGGGGGGTGGGGGGGGTGGGGGGCTGTCAAGACAGTATTGGTTTCTGGGGGGGAGGGGAAGTCTATATTTGGTCCTGTGGCCAGGAATTTTCTTATATTCAGGTAGAGGTGGAATGAGGGGTGGAGAAAGTGGACCACTTGTGTCCTCTATCAGCCATGAGTGAGAAGTTTCCCCCCAAAGGTGTCAGGAGAGCCATTCCCCCCCCCCCCCGCCCCGCTAAGTCTCCTCGCAGTTGCCCTTCTCCCTTCCCTTCTGGCTCCCCCTCACGCTGGGTAACTGGTGTTTGGGGCTGCCCGCCCATCCCCCTGCAGCCTTCCGGGTGTATGAATGAGGCATTAGGG
>JAPYYJ010002098.1:0-13288 GCA_028533885.1 Nasua narica | reverse complement strand
TGGGAACCACCTGAATGCAAGGCCTCTCACAGGCCTGTGGCTAGGAATGCAGAGACCAGACGAAGTGAAGAGTTCAAGTCTGAGGATGTCGGTGATCACTCCCCAGGAATCCAGATCAGAGTCGGGATGTCACACAGAGTTGCAGGGGGACAGGGCCTGAGGCTCCCCCAGTCAGGTGACCACATGCCAGACTCTGACTTGGGATATGTGTGATAGAGAAGCCGGGACAGTGCTGCATGCACTTGGCACAGGTGGCGTGAGTGGCCATCGTGTCATCCAGCTGCCAGGAGCAGCAGCGACAGCAGTCCTGACCTCAGGGTGCAGTGGTGTGAACAGTGGGACCTGTGCCGGCACTGGGGGCAGTGGTTCCTCTCTGGGCCTTGACCTGGGGTGTGATGGTGGATTCCGTTCCTGGCTGTGCAGCCTCGGGCCTGTTATGTGGCTTTCCTTGAAATAAAAGGAGACCAAGTACTCTCTCTAACGCTATATACACATAATATATATATTTCCTATCAATGTATATTTATAATGTATAAATAACATTTATATTTTGTATTTCATATCATTTATCTAATTTATTTTAAAGTATTTATTAAATATAATTTATAGTTTATATTACATATTATATTTGAGATGTATATATATGTATATCTCCCTATGTATATATATTTCCCTATAAATGTATATAGTTTCAATTAAGACAACTTGGACTCTGTTGTTCAAAGAAGGAGTGAGAAATCCATGAGGGAATACATTTTCAAAGCACAGATTTACAAATTTTTTCCAGTTTTTTAAAGATATAATTGACATAGGACATTTTATGAGTTTAAAGGCAGAATTGTTTGATTTGATACATTTATATATGGCAAAATGATCACCACCATCGTGTTAGCTAACACCTGCATTGAGTCATGTGCGTGTGTGTGTGTGTGTGTGTGTGTGTGTGTGTGTGTGTGTGTGTTGGGAACATTGTAGGTTTTCTCTTTCAGCAATCAGAATTTTTCATGTTGAGCTGATAACCACTTTCTCCATCTGCCACCTGGCTGTGCCCCATGGGGGAGAAACCATGTATCTCCCAGAATGCCTTGTGTTTTTCTTCCTACAAAAAACAATAAATGTGTATGTAAGACCTCTTCCCCCAAGGAGTGCTCTCATAAAGGACTTCAGTGCTTCCCTATCTGGTGGAGTCACAGGATTGCTTGTGGCTTTGTTACCAAATACTCAGGTCTCTCCCCAGACCCACCACCTTAGAATGTTGGGCGTGGGCCCACGATTACTTACCTGATAAGCCCGACAGTAAAGGCTGACGCCCTGGCATGTGGGAATCTTGCTTCGTGTGCTTGCTACTCAGTGTGCGATCTGAAGACCAGCAGCAGCAGCAGCAGCAGCAACCTTGTTACCAACCCAGCATCTCACGCCCTACCCCAGCCTGTCTAGATCTTCTTAGTTCAGGAAATGCCTGTGCACACTGAAGGCTGGGCCTCCCTGGTCTATGTGCCTTCCAGATGCAGAGCCAGACTGTGCAGTGCGCTCTGGGTGTGCAATCTGACTAGCTTGCTTAGCCATGAGGTTTGACACTCCAAGGTTTGGTCCTGTTCCTTTCTCTTTTATGGCCCTCGCCCCCTTGGTGACCTCATCTGTGCTGAAGGCTCTAAACATCATTTATATGGTGTCACCTCCCAAATTTGTTTCTCCAAATTAGGTATTTCTCCTACCCTGTACTCTGTATCCAATTGCCAAAATCACTTACAGTTATTTTTTAAATTTAAATACCATTAGCCAACCTATAGTACATCATTAGTTTTTGATAAAGTGTTCAGTGATTCATCAGTTGTGTACAACACCCAGTGCTTGTCAGATCACATGCCCTCCCCAATGCCCATCACCCAGTTATCACATTCCCCCCACGTAGTTCCTTTCCACAATCCTTAGTTTGTTTCCCGGAATCAATTGTCTCTCATGTTTTGTCTCCCTCTCTGATTTCTTTCTATTCAGTTTTCCCTCCTTTCCCCTATGGTCCTCTGTGCTATTCCCCATATTCTACACATGAGTAAAACCATATAATAATTGTCTTTCTCTGATTTACTTATTTCACTTAGCATAATACTCTCCAGTTCCGTCCATGTCGATGAAAATGGTAGGTATTCAGCCTTTCTGATGGCTGAGTAATATTCCACTGTATTTATGCACCACATCTTCTTTATCCATTCCTCTGTTGAATGGCATCTTGGCTCCTTCCACAGTTTGGCTATTGTGGATATTGCTGCAATGAACATTGGGGTACATGTGCTCCTTCTTTCACTACATCTGTATTTTGGGGGTAAATACCCAAAAGTGCAGTCCCTGGGTTGTAGGGCAGCTCCATTTTTAATGTCTTGAGGAAACTCCATAGTGTTTTCCAGAGTGGCTGAGCCAGCTTGCATTCCCACCAGCAGTGTAAGAGGGTTCCCCTTTCTCCACTTTCTTGCCAACATCTGTTGTTCCTGTCTTTTTAATTTTAGCCACTCTAACAGGACTAAGGTGTATCTCATTGTGGTTTTTATTCATATTTCCCTGATAAGAAGTGATGTGGAGCATTTTTTTATGTGCCTGTTGGCTATTGGTATGTCTTCTTTGAAGAAATGTCTGCTAATGTCTTTTGCCCATTTATTGACTGGATTATTTGTTTTGTGACTGTTGAGTTGGAGAGGTTCTTAATAGATCTTGGATACCAGCCCTTTAAAAAATTAACATATAAAGTATTATTTGTTTCAGGGGTACAGGTCTGTGATTCATCAGTCCTACAGACTTCACAGCACTCACCATAACACATATCCTCCCCAATGTCCATTACCCAGCCACCCCATCCCTCCCACTCCCTCCACTCCAGCAACCCTCAGTTTGATTCCTGAGAGTAAGAGTCTCTTATGGTTTGTCTCTATCTCTGGTTTCGTCTTGTTTCATTTTCCCCTTTCCTTCTCTATGATCCTCTGTTTCATTTCTCAAATTCCACATGTCAGTGAGATCATATGATAAATGTCTTTCTCTGATTGGCTTATTTCCTTTAGCACAATACCCTCTAGTTCCATCCACATCGATGCAAATAGCAAGATTTCATTTTTTGATGGCTGCATAATATTCCATCATGTATGCATGTGTGTGTGTGTCTGTGTGTGTGTATATATGTGAGATATATGTATATATATGTGTTTATATATATATATATATATATATATATATATATATATATCACATCTTCTTTATCCATTCATCCGTTGATGGACATCTTGGCTCTTTCCATATGTGGACTTTGCTGCTATAAACATTGCGGTACATGTGTCCCTTCGGATCACTACATCTATATCTTTGGTGTAAATACCCAGTAGCGCAGTTGCTGATCATGGGGTAACTCTATTCTCAACTTTTTGTGGAACCTCTGCACTATTTTCCAGAGCTACTGCACCAGCTTGCATTCTCACCAACAGTGTAGGAGGGTTCTCATTTCTCTGTATCCTCGCCAACATTTATTGTTTCCTGACTTATTAATTTTAGCTATTTTGACAGGTGTGAGGTGGTATCTCACTGTGGTCTTGATTTGTATTTCCCTGATGACAAGGGATGTGGAGCACTTTTTCATGTGTTTCTTGGCCATTTGGATGTCTTCTTTGGAGAAATATCTGTTCATGTCTTCTGCCCATTTCTTTATTGGATTATTTGTTCTTTGGGCATTGAATTTGAGAAGTTCTTTATAGATTTTGGATACTAGCCTTTTATCTGATATGTAATTTGCAAATATCTTCTCCCATTCTGTAGGTTACCTTTTTTTTTAAAGATTTTATTTATTTATTTGATACAGAGAGAGATCACAAGTAGGCAGAGAGGCAGGCAGAGAGAAAGGGGGAAGCAGGCTCCCTGCTGAGCAGAGAGCCCAATGCAGGGCTCGATCCCAGGACCTGAGATCATGACCTGAGCCGAAGGCAGAGGCTTAATCCACTGAGCCACCCAGGCGCCCCTACCTTTTCCTTTTGTTGACTGTTTCTTTTGCTGTGCAGAAGCTTTTTATCTTGATGAAGTCCCAAAAGTTCATTTTTGCTTTTGTTTCCTTTACCTTTAGAGGCATGTTTTGCAAGAAATTGTTGTGGCAGAGGTCGAAGAGGTTACTGCATGTGTTCTCCTCTAGGATTTTGATGAATTCCTGTCTCACATTGAGGTCCTTCATCCATTTTGATTTTATTTTTGTACATGGTGCAAGAGAATGGTCCAGTCTCATTCTTCTGCATATGGCTCTCTAATTTCCCCAGCACCATTTTTTAAAGAGACTGTATTTTTTCCATTGATTATTCTTTCCTGTTTTGTCAAAGATTAGTTGACCATAGAGTTGAGGGTCCATTTCTGAGGTCTCTCTTCTATTCCATTGATTCATGTGTCTGTCTTTGTGTCAATACCATGTTGTCTTGATGATCACAGCTTTGTAATACAGCCTGAAGTCAGGCATTGTGATGCCCCCAGCTTTGGCTTTCTTTTTTGACAATCCCCTTGCAATTTGGGGGCTTTTCTGGTTCCATACAAATTTTAGGATTGTTTGTTCCATCTCTGTGAAAAATGTCAATGGCATTTTGATAGGGATTGCACTGAAAGTGTAGATTGCCAAGGGCAGCATCAACATTTTCACTAAATTTATTCTTCCAATCCATGAGCATAGAAGCTTTTTCCATCTCTGTGTCTTCCTCAATTTCTTTCCTAAGTGTTCTTTAGTTTCTAGAGAACAGATCCTTTACCTCTTTGGTTAAGTTTTTTCCTAGGTATCTTATGGTTTTGGGTGCAGGTGTAAATGTGATCGATTCCCTAATTTCTCTTTCTTCAGACACATTGTTAGTGTATAGAAATGCACTGATTTATGTGCATTATTTTGTATCTTGCTGCATTGCTGAATTTCTGTATGAGTTCTAGTAATTTGGAGGTGGAATCTTTTGGGTTTTCCACATAAGGTATCATGTCATCTGCAAAGACAGTTTGACTTCTTCTTTGCTCATTTGAATGCTTTTTATTTCTTCTTGTTGTCTGATTGCTGAGGCTGGAACTTCTAGTACTATGTTGAACAATGGTGGCAAGAATGGGCACCCCTGTTGTGTTCCTGACCTTAAGGAAAAAGCTCTTAGTTTTTCCCCACTGAGAATGATATTTGATGTGGGCTTTTCATAGATGGCTTTTATGATATTGTGGTATGGTCCTTATATCCCTATCTTCAAAGAGTTTTAATCAAGAAAGAATGCTGTGTTTTGTCAAATGCTTTTTCTTTCTTTCTTTCTTTTTTCTTTAGATTTTATTTATTTATTTGACACAGAGAGAGATCACAAGTAGGTAGAGAGGCAGGGAGAGAGAGAGGGAAGCAGGATCCCTGCTGAGCAGAGAGCCCAATGTAGGGCTCGATCCCAGGACCCTGAGACCATGACCTGAGCAGAAGGTAGAGGCTTTAACCCACTGAACCACCCAGGTGCCCCAGTCAAATGCTTTTTCTGCATCAATTGGGAGGATCATATGGTTCTTGTCTCTTCCTTCGTTAATGTGCCCTATCAAGTTGATTGATTTGCAATTGTTGAACCATCCTCATATCCTATGAATAAATCCCACCTGGTCATGGTGAATAATCCTTTTAATATACTTTTGCGTCCTATTGGCTATGATCTTGGTGAATACTTTGGCATCCATGTTCATCAGGGATATTGGTCTCTAACCATTATCTTTTTGATGGGGTCTTTGTCTGGTTTTGGGATCAGGGTAATCCTGGCCTCATAGAATGAGTTTGGAATGTTTCCTTCCATTTCTATTTTTCCAAACAGCTTCAGCAGAATAGGTATCATTCCTTCTTTAAACATTTGGTAGAATTCCCCTGGGAAGCCATCTGGCCCTGTACTCTTGTTTTTTGGGAGGTTTTTGATTACTGCTTCCATTTCTTTCGCTGGTTAATGGTCTGTTCAGATTTTCTACGTCTTCCTGTTTCAGTCTTGGTGGTTTATAAGTGTCCAGGAATGCATCTATTTCTTCCATATTGCCTGTTTGTTGTCATATAGTTGTCTATAATATATTCTTAAAGTTGTCTGTATTTCCTTGGTGTTGGTTATGATGTCTTGCCTTTCATTCATCATTTTATTAATTTGGGTCCTTTTTCTCTCTCTCTCTCTCAGATAAGTTTGGCCAGAGGTTTATTGATCTTATTAATTCTTTCCAAGGACCAGCTTCTAGTTTCATTGATCTGCTCTACTGTTCTCCTGGTTTCTATTTCATTGATATCTGCTCTAATCTCTATTACTTCTTTTTCCAGCTCAGTCTAGGTTTTATTTGCTATTCTTTCTCCAGCTTTTTTAGGTGTAAGGTTAGCTTGTGCATTTGTGATTTTTCTACTTTTTTGAGAAAGACTTGGATGGTTATGTATTTCCCCCTTAGGATTGCCTGCCTTGCTGTATCCCATAAGTTTTAGACTGATGTGTTTTTGTATTCATTGGTTTCCATGAATTGTTTAGGCTCTTCTAATTTTCCTGGTTGACCATTTCATTCCTTAGCAGGATGCCCTTTAATCTCCAAATGTCTGAGTTCCTTCCAAATTTCCTCTTGTGATTGAGTTCAAGTTTCAAAGCATTGTGGTCTGAAAATATGCACAGAATAATCTCAATCTTTTTGTATCAGTGATATCTGATTAGTGACCTAGTATGTGATGGATTCTGGAGAAAGTTCCATGTGTATTCAGGAAGAATGAGTATTCTGTTTTTTAGGTTGGAATGTATATTTGTGAAGCCCATCTGATCCAGTGTGTTATTCAAAGCCCTTGTTTCTTTGTTGATCTTCTGCTTCGATGATCTATCCATTGCTATGAGTAGGGTGTTTAAGTACCCTATTATTAATGCATTATTAGCTATATGTTTCTTTACTTCGGTTGTTAATTGGTTTATATAGTTGACTGCCTTTATGTTGGAGGCATAGATATTTACAATTATTAGATCTTCTAATAATTTATTGGATTGTTGGTCTATCCAACAATTTTTGGTCTATCCAAAAGGTTGGATAGACCCTTTAAATAAGATATAGTGTCCCTCTACATCTCTCACTACAGTCTTTGGTTTAAAATCTACATTGTCTGATATGAGGATTGTTACCCCAGTTTTCTTTTGAGGTCCATTAGTTTGGTAGATTGTTCTCCATCCTCTCAGTTTCAGTCTGGAGATGTCCTTAAGTCTAAAATCAGTCTTTTTCAGACAATATGTGGCTGGTTCTTGTGGTTTTATCCAATATGATACCCTGTCCCTTTGATTGGAGTATTCAGCCCATTTACATTTAGAGTAAGTATTAAAAGATGTGAATTCAGTGCCATAGTATTGCCTGTAAAGTCCCTGTTTCGTAGATTCTCCCTGGTACTTTCTGATCAATGTTACTCTTGGGCTTCTCTCTTTGCTTACAGAATCCCCCTTAGTATATCTTGTAGAATTGACTTGGTGGTCGCATATTCTTTCCATTTGTATCTGTCCTGGAAGCTCTTTATCTCTCCTTCCATTCTGAGTGGATAAATTATTCTTGGTTGCATGTTCTTCTCATTTAGTACCCTGAATATATCTTTTCAGCCCTTTCTGGCTTGCCATGTTTCTGAGAATAGGTCTGAGGTTATTCTGATGTCCCTCCTTTCATACACAAGGAAACTGCTCTCCTACCTGTTTTTAGGATAGCTTCTTTTTCTCTAAGATTTGTAAGCTTCACTACTATATGTCAGGGTGTTGATCTATTTTTATTGAGTTGGGGAGTCATCCTCTCTGCCTTTTGGACATGAATGCTTGTTTCCTTCCCAAGATTAAGGAACTTCTCAACCATGATTTGTGCAAATATATATTCTAGCCCTTTGTCTCTTTCTACCCACTCAGGCATCCCATTAATTCTGACATTGTTTCATTTCAAAGCATCATTAAATTCTCAAAGCCTTTCTTTATGACCTATTAGTCGTCTTTCCCTCTTTTCCTCAACTTCTTTCCTTTCCATCAGCTTGTCCTCTTATCACAATCACTTATTGTCTCTTCTGCCTCATTTACCCTAGCTGTTAGAGCATCCAATTTATTTTTTTATTAACATATAATGTATTATTTGCCCCAGGGTACATGTCTGTGAATCATCATGCTTACACATTTCACAGCACTTACCATAGAACATACCTTCTCCAATGTCCATAACCCAGCCATTCTATCCCTACCCTGCCCCCCTATGCCCCAGCCACCCTGTTTGTTTCATGAGTTTAGGAGTCTCTTATGGTTTGTCTCCTTCCTGATCCCATCTCGTTTCATTCCCTCCCACCCCCCATGACCCCCCCGCCCTGCCTCTCAAATTCTTCAGAGAGATCATATGTTAATTGTCTTTCTCTGATTGACTTATTTCGCTTAGTACAATACCCTTTAGTTCCATCCACGTTGTTACAGCATGGAATTTAGACAGTATCTCATTCATAGCACTTTTAAGTTTGGCCTGATTAGTTCTCATTTCTGCCCTTAAAGATTTTATACTGTCGATCATGCTTTTCTTCAAGCCTAGCTACTAACTTTATAATTGCTATTCTCAATTGCACTCTGACATCTTACTTATATCCGTTATCGATTAGCTCTGTGGCAGAGAACATTGCCTTTGGTTGTGAATTCCTCCTGCTAGTCATTTTCCACAGAGAAGGATGGGTGTGTAAATGAGCAGAGTCCAAAATATCAACTACAACCCAAGCCAAATACACCCTAGACAAATCTGAAGCAGTCAGATGTCACAACAGAAAAAGCAAACAAAATGAAAATGAAACAAAATAATGAAGGAGGGAGAGAGAGACTATAATCTCAGACTTTAATCTCTCTCTCCCTCCTTTATTATTTTGTTTCATTTTCATTTTGTTTGCTTTTTCTGTTGTGACATCTGATTGCTTCAGATTTGTCTAGGGTGTATTTGGCTTGGGTTGGACAAAGGGTGGACAAAGCAGGGTGATTCACTTGTTCCTGACTGGATTTTGGCCCGTGTGTTAGAAGACACTACATCCTAAAATTGCAAAGAAAGCAAAACTTTATATATATACATATATATGTATGTATACATATATATATTTGAATGGAGTGAAGAAAGGACTAAAATGAAGCATATATAAATGTAGATGTAAAAAAATAAAAGTTAAATAGTGACCTAAAAAGTTAAGTTGGTAAAATAAAAATCTAGTTGAAATGGTAAAGGTAAAAAGAAAAAAGAAATGGAAAATTTTAGACTGTAAGATAGAGTTATGATGAAACACCTGGAGCTCAATATACTGTTTTCCTCTGACTCTGGAGGTTTACAGTCTTATGGGATCCATACACTTGTAATCCACCTTCCTTTCTGTCTTCTGGGGGAGAGGCCTGCTGTGCTGCTTCTCAGGTGTCATTGCGTGGAAACAGAGGTGCCTCACACCTTGTCAGGGGGATGGGATCAATGTAAGGTGATTGTCTGTATGGATTTTGTTCCCTAAAGACTTTCTGCACCTTTTCAAGAGCAAAAAACGCCACGCCCAAATTTCTGACCCAGAGCCACAAGATCATGGTCCCTCGTCTTCAATAAACCCTCCAGAACAAACAGTCTCCACTTCTGTGTGCACCAAACTCCACAGCATCCCACGGTAGGTGCCCACTGCAATCCTCCTGGGGGGAGTCCCAGGAACCTGCCAGTGCCACTGCCCTTTGTGTCTTTGGGACTATGAGCAGTAGCAGGCTCTCGAGCACAACCTGCTTTGCTGATCCCGGGCCATGACTGGGTGCCACTCTACTGTCTTTTCCAGGGCCACCGCCACCCTGAGAGCTGTTGCCCAATTGTGGGTGCAGCCATTTCCCCCCTCCCACAGGATGGTAAATGACCCACATGTTCCAATCCCTTACAGGATGCTCAGGCAAAGAGTGGTCTCCTTACCGACCCAGCTCATGTTTTATGGTGACTGGAGATGAGAGTCCCTCCTGGGCTTGCTGAACAAAACCAGTTTTCCTGCTCCACCGCTTGGGCACTCAACCCGTTCAGGCACCCCCATTCTTTCTGTGTCTTCTGAAATCCTGAGACCACGGCAACTCACCTAGAATTCTGCCCTTTTCATCCCCTAAGCCCTTTCAGAAAGGGATGTCTCTCAGTGGAGCAGATTTCTAAGGGTTCTGATTTTGCACTCTGGTGTTGTATTACCTTCCAGTGGCCAGCTTATGGAGGCTCCCTGCCCTCTTCGTTTATCTTCCAATATTTTCCTGCGGATTCATGACTGCGTGTACCTCCTGCCTTGCAAAAAGCAGTCAATTTTCTGCTTGTAGAGTTCCAGATATATTTTCTTACATCTCAGGCTGAATTCATGGGTGTTCGGAATGGTTTGATAGATATCCAGCTAAATACAAGGGATCAGATGAAATAAGGTCCCCTACTCTTCTGCCATCTTGCCTCCTTCCCTCCACCACCTTCACTTACATTTCTAGCAGACATCTAAGATTTCACATTCTTAAAGTGGATGCTTGTGATGTTGCCTCCCCAAATAGGGAGTCTTCCCCATTTCCACAGAAGGCACCTCACATTTTTAATTGCAGTCTAAAACACTGGACGCCACATTTTTAATTGCAGTCTAAAACACTGGACGCCCTCCTTGATTCCTCCTTCTCACCACCCAGAATGAATCCATTAGGAAATGCTACAAAGTCCATCTGTAAATATTTCTATCAACAGTAACTTCCCTCCTCACACCCCAGCTTACACATCCCCCTCCTAGGACACTGCTCTGGTTTCCTACAGTCTCCCTGCTGGTTGCTCCACCTGCACCTCTCGATTCTGCGCAGCAGCAAACAGGTACTGCTGATAAACATTAGTCATATTGATCTGTTCATTCTTCAAACTCCACATCTCACTCCAAGAAAACGAAAGCCTTCTAATCTTTTTTTTTAAATTTTATTTATTTATTTGACAGAGAGAGCCAGACAACAAGAGATGGAACACAAGCAGGAGAAGCAGGAGAGGGAGAAGCAGGCTTCCCACTGAGCAGGAAGCCTGACACAAAGCTCGATTCTAGGACCCTGGGATCATGACCTGAGCCGAAGGCAGATGCTTAATGACTGAGCCACCCAGGTGCCTCAAAACCACTCTAATCTTAAGGCTTGGACATCTGACCTAATGTCACCTGCTCTCTGCTGCAGCCACAGTGGCCTCCTCACCCCTCCTTGCACACAGGACACACTCCTGACCTAGTGCATGTGCACTGGAGGCTCCCTGCCTGAAAGATTTTCCCCCAGATCTCCTCTTATACATTTTCTTCATGTCCTTCAAACCCCTCAGAGGTCACCTTCTCAGTGAGGCTCCCCTGATCCCTGGAGTAAAGGAGCCACTGTCCCCGTCCCAGCCCAGGTGCCCTCTGGGTCTCCTTCCTCACAGCTCCTGCCAACTTCCTGTATAAACACTTCCCTTATTACTGCGCTTACACAATACACAGCTCACCTCTGATGACACTGGTTTGCACGGTGCGTGTGCACCTGTGTGCGGACTTTTTTTACAGTAAGTACTGTCCACGTATTTCCTCTTCCTTATGACTTCTATTTTCTCTACCTTCATTCCTTGTAAGAACACAGTATATACTACATGTAACGCACAAATGTGTTAAGTGACCCTTCATGTTATCAGTGAGGCTTCCAGTCGCCAGTAAGCTATTAGTTGTTAGGTTGTTTTTTGTTTTTTTTTTTTTAGTTGTTAGGTTTTGAGGGAGCCAAAAGCTATACTTGGATTTCTGACTACATGAGGGGGTCACAGTCTCAATTCCACATCGTTCCAGGGTCAAGTGGAGTCTGCCCCTTACCATTAGAACATAGTCTCCACAAGACCAGCACGTTTTCCCTCTTCTTAGTCTCCCTGAGCTGTCCCAGATGTAAACATAGCGTGTCCTGTATGAGGCCCACGACAGTTATCAGTTGAATGAATGAGCAGCTAGAGGACTCCCTCTTCTAGATGCGCCTCAGGCACGGCTGTTCCCTGGTAGCTCTCGCCCCCGTGCGCCCACCTGGCCATTAGTGCTGCCTCTCTCTTCTCACAGGGCTGCCCTCCCCTCCCTCTCACTGCTCAGCCCCTCCCCCCATACCATCTCTCCTGCACAGCATGGCTCACAGAATTCTCTCTCCAGAAACACTGTGCTCAGGTTTTAATGGGTCCTTTTCTCCAACCACATAGAAATCTACATTAGACTCTGCTTTATAAACCCATGAACTTGGATCCAAGCCAGCACTAGGATCACTCAAACTAAGGGTGGGGTGAGAGGCAGGGCAACAGGGAAGGTAGAAACTAACTGACATTTAGTAAGGATGAGAAACTCTCCCATTCCCCTTCTCTCTACCTCTAAATCTAAAGAATCTAAAGAATCTAAAGAATAATCTAGAAAACATGTCTAGAGCGAGGGGAAGAGATGGATGAATATGAAAGCTCATCTCTCCATACCACAGAGACTCCTGTGTGCAGGGGACAACCTAGGCCTGTGGGAACATAGCCCAAAGGACACCTGCTGCTGTAACCGATGGGGTCACCCAGGGGAGAATGGGACAAGAACTCATACACAAGAGCAAGAACAAGCCTCTTGCTGCAGAGAAATGAAGAAAAAAAACCACCCCCAATTGGAGACAATGACCTGATCCAGGACTGAGCCTAGGCTGACCCAGTCACAGGAAGCTCATGCTGCACAAGGTCCTGGTGACAGGTGCTGTCCAAGTCCCTGTGATCGCAGGTCCTGGTGAGACAAGTTTCCACAGAAGGGGCGAGGACACGGAGCAGAGAGATGACCCAGCTGAGGGGTGAGCACGTCACGCACACGATACACTGAGCACCCACAGGGCACAGACTCCGTCCCCGGCCGGCTCCTCACAGCCTTCTGCCCCCACCCGCCACAGACTCAGCACAGCAAACACACGGATTCTGGAAGGTTCTCAGTGTTTCCACTTATTTGCTGTCTCAACTTTATAAATCTCCTCTTCTATTACTCATCAACCCACATGCCAAGAATTAAGAAACACAACTCATATCTGGGTTCTCATTTTCAATAGGCAAGTAAGTCATTTGTACTCAGCCCAACATGAAATAAAGACAGGGATGGAGACGGTCCAGCCCTGCCTCTGCTGGACCAGGAAAGCACATCGGAGGAGAGAACGCACATCAGTAAAGGGGGTGGACTTCGTGCGCAGGGTGGGCAGATCTCCCCCCGTCCTCACATTAAGCTCATAGGAACACGGACACATTATGACACTCTTTGCAGAAAGAGAAGTCAGGGGTTGTGATG
>JAPYYJ010002097.1:0-13289 GCA_028533885.1 Nasua narica | reverse complement strand
GGAGTGAAATAAGTCAAGCGGAGAGAGGCAATTATCTTATGGTCTCACTTACGTGTGGAGTATAAAGAAAATCATGGAGGGCATCGTGAGAAGGAAGGGAAGGGCGAATGGGGGGAAATTGGAGGGGGTGTTGAACCAGGAGAGACTGTGGACTCTGAGCAACAAACTGAGGGTTTTGGAGGGGAGGGGGTGGGGGGGGTGAGCCAGGTGGTGGGTATCGAGAGTGGCACGTACTGCATGGAGCACTGGGTGTGGTGCATGAACAATCAATCTTGTAACACTGAAAAATTAAAATAAACAAATTTGGGGAGAAAAAAAAAACGCAGGTAGCTGTTTCCACTCTTGGAGTTTCTGATTCACTGGGTCTGAGGGTGGGCCCTGAGAAATGCCTTTCTGTTGAGTTACAGTGCTGATGCTTCTGGCCCAGGGACCACACTCTGGAAACCACTGAGAAGGTGCCAGGGGTTTATAAGTGGTTAAAAAAACAGGCTTTGAAGTTTGAAAGATCTGGATTTGAAGCAAGCCCTGCTCCGTCACCGACTTCAGGCACCTTTCTTACCTCTGTTTTTCTCTGAAGTAGAAATACAGTTTCATGTTGTAGGGAGTATTTAGATGAACTCAGGTGTGTGTGAAAGCTCATAGAACAGTGCCTGCTAGCTGATGAATGTGTAATAAATGTTGGCTTTTAATCCTAAAAAAAATCGATTAGGGTATGAAATAGAGTCCGGAATCTTACAAAGTTGAAGTATACTCCTGAAGGCCAGTAACTTTTAAGTTAAAATTTTTTTTTTTTAGGATTTTATTTATTTATTTGACAGAGAGAGAGGGAACACAAGCAGGGGGAGTGGGAGAGGGAAAGCAGGCTTCCCACCAAGCAGGGAGCCCGATGCAGGGCTTGATCCCAGTACCCAGGGATCATGACCTGAGTCGAAGGCAGATGCTTAACTGACTGAGCCACCCAGGCTCCCGTAATTTTTTTAAAAAATTAAAAAAAGTTTTTTGAGAGAGTGAGAGGTAGAGTGAGGGCTGGGGCAGAGGGAGAGGAAAATGCAGACTCCTTGCTGAGCGGGGGGACCCCCCACCCCCAAGGACTCCCCCTGGGACTTGATCCTAGGACCCCGGGGTCATGACTGAGTCCAAGGCAAATGCTTAACAGACTGAGCCACCCTGGCACCCCCAGAAACTTTTCAATGTATCCTCATTTCCTAGCACTGTGCTGCGGAAAAGGCACAGAAGCAATTTCTTTTTAGCGAATGAAGGAAACATTCGTGAATCTAGTGACTTTCCAGGAACATTTTTAAGAGACCTGGAATATTCACATTGCTGGTATCTTTTTTTTTCCCCGCCTCCTAAAAAGATTTTGGCCAAAAGGTGTTGGTTTTAAGATAATCACTGCAGGTCACACTTTATAGAAGAGTTTTCAGGGTTGTTCCTGGGAGCTCAATTACAGGAAGTACCTGGGGGTCATCTTCAGAAAATAGTCTCACTTATTGTACGGTGACGATGTTGGGAGAGCCTGAATGCAGTTCCTGGAGATTCTTCCCCCACTGGCCACATGCCTGGTTGGTTTTCTTTCTGCGGGTCTCTGAGAGCCCGCCTCTTGCCTGGCACCCCATTGCTGTTACTTCCTGTCACCGCCTTACAATGTTACTTGTTCACTTTTTATCGTTTCCTTCACTAGAATGCAAACAGGGCAGAGCCCCAGTACAGCACCTGGCAGGCGGGGATCTCGCACGGGCTGGTTCCATGAAGGACCAGGCGAAGCAGCACTACCCCCCCCCCCCTCCCCCCCGCCACGTCAGGTGCATAGGCTTGATTTCATGCTCCCTCTGTGGCCGGTGGCCCTGATGCTGTGGTCCATGGAAGCCTCCCAGTTGATTTCACTAGATCTTCCTCCTCCATCTCCCAATCCATTCTTGTTCTTCCCGAAGCCCCCATTGGACCCTCTCCCCGGCTTGTACATGACTTCATGACTTCATGAAGTTCTGCCAGATTATTATCCGGAGCGGCAGTGCTGGTGTACGCTGTTGGCAGCTGTCCTTCCCCACGTTCTTGCCAGCGCTTGATATTTTCTGACCTTAGGATTTTTCCCAATCTGATGCAACAGACGGAGCGAACTGCTGATATAAAAACGTGATATATTACTGTTCTGATCTGCAATTCTCTGATTACCGATGTGGGGGAGTGTCCTGTCATATGCTTATTAGCTGTGTGGGGTCCCCTTTTGTGAATTGCCATGTATTCTTTGCCTCTCTTTCTATTAGATCTTTGTATTCCCCGTCCTGCTTTTCTGTCCTGGTTTACAGGAATTTTTTTGCATATTCTGGATGATAATTTGTTGGATTTTCAGTGGTGTAAATACTTTGAGGGTTTTTTTTAACCCATTTATATGGTTTCTTTGAAATCTTTTATTGAACAGAATCTTTAATTTGGTTATAGTTAGATCTGTTTATTCACTGTGTAGGTCTTAGGGCATATTTTCATTCTTAGTTAACAAAGGTATGTTTTTATAATCTGTCTCTTCCTGTTCTAGTTCCACACTGGTTTTGTCTTTATTTTCATTTTTTTAAAAAGATGTTTATTTATTTGACAGAGTGAGAGAAGAAACACAAGCAGGGGGAGTGGGAGAGGGAAAAGCAGGCTTCCCGCTGAGCAGGGAGCCCGGGATCATGATGGACGCTCAAAGACTAAGCCGCCCAGGCGCCCCTTCATTTTCATTTTTATTACTACAACCTGTTTGTAGTGATTGATATGTAGAAGTATGAGACCGACTTGTGTTCTTTTCAGATGTTAACCTGGTAGTTTTCATCCCTGGCTTTATATTAGAATTACGGAGGTAGCTTTTAGAAACCTATGCCTCAACTTACCCCGTATCACCTGAATCATAATCTAGAGGGAGTGGAGACCCAGCAATTGTATTTTCTAAAACCTCTTGTGGTGATATATAAGCATGGTTAAACCACATGTTAAAAAATGAAATTCAGCTGAGTCAATTTTAAACATCTTACTGGCTTTATCTGACGATTCGTGAATTGGGCAGTCACCCATCCAGCATACAGAAAGGAGATCTGGGAAGGAGTGACATAGAATGAAAGACTTTTGCATGCCGAAGGGAGTGCGATCGGAAAGTTTTAGTAGCAAAAAAAGTGGCCTGGTTGTGGCAAGGTCGTTTTCCTTTAGATGACAGAGGTCCATCAGGCAGGTTACCTCATTCGTGCAGACCAGGTAAGCTCCTAATGGACCTGTTTATGAATCCATTTCTAGGAGAGCTGAAACTAATGGTCTCTCGTGATGTGGGGCTTAGCATAAGTGACTCTATGTTGGGCTTGTTGTCTTTTTTTTTTTTTTTTTTTTTTTTTAAGATTTTATTTGACAGAGGGAGAGAGTGCTTGTGCACAAGCAGGGGGAGTGGGAGAGGGAGAAGCAAGGCTCCCTGCTGAGCAGGAGGCCTGCCCCTGGGCTGATCCCAGGACCCTGGGATCCTGGCCTGAGCCGAGGGCAGATCCTACTGAGCCACCTGGGCACCCTTGTTTCTTGTTTTTAACACCTGTATCAAATATAGTTGTTTTTTTCAATAGAGTTTAAAATGTTTTTCTCCATTTTTGTCTTAGGTGTTCTTCGTTAGATTAATTCGTACGTACTTCAGCTTTTGTTTTTATTGTGTTTTTTCCCTTTTCCCCTTTTCTTTATTGCTACTTTCTCTATTTCTCTATATATGTCTATATTGATATAAATCTATGAGCTAATCTGTCTATACTTAGTATATTTTGGGGGCAGTCTTGCTAAATTCTTCTTGCAGTTTAACGGCTAATTTTTCCTTTCCATGTTCTGCGAAGTTTATTCTTTAAATAATGGCTAGTTGTCTTTTTCCTTCCAATTCTTATTATCTTGTCTTTTGTATTTCCTTAGTTTACTGCGTTTGTCCAGAATTGTAGTGGTACATTGAGAGTAACAGACGGTGGTCCCTAGATCTTTTAGTACCTTTAAGGGAATTCATCTTGAGTTACACCTTTAGTTGGAAGATTTAATCCCGAGATCAAGAGTTGCATGCTTTTCTGACTGAGCCAGCCAGGTGCCCCTGCTCTATTTTTTTTTTTTTAATTGTTGGACTTCATTGGCTTTAAAAACTTGAGAAATAAGCACAGTATTCTCTAATTTTGGTAAGGTAACTGTCATGGATGGTGTGCAGAGCTCTAAACTCTGGATAGTTTTGTCTGTGTATAGTGAAGTTTCTATTTTTATTTTATATATACATGTATTTTATATTGAGGTTTTTAAATGACATATTTGAATCTTTTTTAATCCGATTTTTCCAAAGTAAGTTATGAGTAGCGACTCTACTTAGTTGAAGGCCATCATGTGTTTGGAAGAACAAAGCAGAAATGGTTGTGAATCTTAAACTGAAATTCTTTTTAAAGATTTGTATTTATTTGATGTGGGGGGAGAGGGCATGCCCGCACGAGTGGGGGGAGGGGCAGAAGGAGAGGGAGAAGCAGACTCCCCTGCTGAGTGCGAATCTCCACTCAGGCCTCAATCCCAGCACCCTGAGATCATGACCTGAGCGGAAGTCAGACACTTAACCAACTGAGCCACCCAAACTAAATTTTTTTAAAATTGAAGAATAATAGACACCTAGAAAAATGCACTGGGGTATTCAGATGTCTTATGTGTACAGCTCACAGAATTATCCCAACCAAACACACTTGTTTAAGCAGCATTCAGATTGAGGAGTTGAAACATTAGTAGGACCCCGGAAGTTACCCTGCTGCTCTTTTCTGTGACCTTGACTTGTGACAGTGTGGTGATTAGTGGTCATGGTCTGTCAGTTGGCTCCTGCTGGACTCCTGACTTGGGCTGTTTTGTTCAACCGGGAAATCAGAGGATAAGGTCATGTCTAAAAGTTCATTTGAACATTGGAACCTTGACCTAGGCTCTAATCTTTGGAGCTGCAGCTTTGAAACATGTGATTTCAATACTTGGCACTCTGAAAAATTAAGGATTTTTTCTTCATGTGGGTGACATCTAACAATATTTGCTGTATTAGAAATCCAAACAAGAAATTTTAGAGTATTAACTCATTAAAAAGTAATAATCCCATTATATGTAAACATAAAAACACTTCATGAAAAACAGATATCAAAATAAGGGAGAAGAGTAGCATTATTTTATGTTTTTGTAACTTTTAATTGAAATGTAGTTGACTTAGAATGTTAGTTTCAGGTGTAGGACATAGTCATCTGACGGTTCTATCACGTAACAGCACGTGTAAGTGTAGTAATCACCCGTCACTGTACTGTTCTTACATTGTTATTCACTGTATTCCCTATGCTGCACGTTTCATCGCTTATTTTGTGGCTGGGACTTTGTACCTCTTCATCCCCTTCACCTACTTCCCCCATCACCTCCCTCCCCCACCCCCTGCAACTACGTTTGTTCTCTGTAAGTCTGTTTTGTTCATTTGTTTTGCTTTTTATATTTTCACATGTAAGTGAAATCATACTGTATTTGTCTTTCTCTGCCTTATTTCCCTTAGCACAATACCCTCTAGGTTCCTCCGTGTTGTGAATGACAAGATTTCCTCTTTTTTTTTTTTTTTTTTTTTTTTTTACTGCTGGGTAAGATTCCATTCTATGTATATGCCACATCTTTATCCTCTCAACTATAGATGGATACTTTGGATGCTTCTTGGCTATTGTAAAAAAAATGCTACAGTCGAAAGAGGGGTGCGTGTGTGTTTTTGAATTAGTGTTTTCATTTGCTTTGGGTAAATACCCGGAAGTGGAATTACTGGATCATATGGTATTTCTATTTTTAATTTTTTGAGGAACCTCCGTGCTGTTTTCCACAGTGGCTGCACCAATTTACATTCCCTCCAACAGTGTGCAAGGTTTTTTCTTTTCTCCACATCTTTATCACACTTGTTACTTCTTTCCTTTTCGTTACTAGCCATTCTGACTGGTGCGAGGTAGTATCTCCTTGTGGTTTTGATTAGCATTTTCCTGATAACAGGTGTTGAGCATCTTTTTATGTGTCCATTGACCATCTGTATGTCTTCTTTGGAAAAATGTCTAATCAGGTCCTCTGCCCATTTTTAAATCAGATAAGTAGGCTTTTTGGTGTTGTGTAAGTTCTTTATATATTTTAGATAGGAACTCATCAGATACTCGTTGTGTATATCTTCTCCCATTCAATAAATTGTCTTTAAATTTCGTTGATGATTTTCTTCACTGTGCAAAAGCTTTTTATTTTGATGTAGTCCCAATAGTTTACTATTGCTTTTGTTTCCCTTGCCTGAGGACACATATCTAGAAAAAAATTGCTACAGCTGATGTCTAAGAGATTACCGCCTATGTTTTCTTCTAGGAGTTTTATGGTTTCAGGTCTTAGCTTTAGGTGTTCCATTTTGAGTTAATTTTTGTGTATGATGTAAGAAAGTGGTCCAGTTTCATTCTTTCACATATAGATGTTCAATTTTACCAGCACTGTTATTGAAGAGACTTTCTTTTCCCCATTGTATTTTCTTATCTCTTTTGTTGTAGATTGACCACTAAACCATGGGTTAATTTTTGGGCTTTTAAGTCTGTTCTTTTTTTTTTTTTTTTTTATCTAAGTATCTGTTTGTGTCTGCACCATAGTGTTTTGATTACTGTAGCTTTGTAGTATAGTTTGTGGGATTGGGATACCTCCCAATTGTGATACCTCCGGCTTTGTTCTCCTTTCTCAAGATTGCTTTGGCTAATTTGGGGTCTTTCATGGTTCCATACAAATTTTAGGAATATTTGTCTTCTGAGAAAATTACTTTTGGAATTGTGATAGGGATTGTATTGAATTTGTAGATTGCTTTGGATAGTATGGACATTTTAACAATAGTCTTGCAGTTCATGAGCATGGAATGTCTTTCCATTTGTGTCATGTTCAGTTTCTTTCATCAATGTCTCATCATTTTTTTGAGTACAGATCTTTTACCTCCTTGGTTTACATTTATTCCTAAATATCTTATTCTTTTTGATTGTAGCACTTCTTGTCTGCTTAGAAGACAGCTGGATTTTCCTGTCTCTGTTCAATCTGTTGTGATTTGCTGTTTGGAGTATATGAAGGAAGTTTAGTCTTGTACAGATCTGTAGTTGGAAGAGAGGAGTGTTTTAATGATCTTTTTAGGTAATCATGGATATTCTCTTTGCTACCACACCAAAACTCTAAGTGACAGTGTCTTAAAATTTTAGTTGCAGACTGGAATCTTGTGTCAAACTTTTCTCATTCTGTTACACTTAATTATACACTTAATTTATCTTGTACTTTGAATCTTTATATATGTTTTGGAAAACAGCGGTTCATGGAATTATATAAATCTCCCAAATGTTGGCACCTCTTATAATATCATTGAAAAAGGTCACATTTATTAAAATCACCCATGATCCCTTCAGAAAGATCATTATTACAAAAACTCATGTTCCTGGTGGCAAAAAAACCTAATTTTTACTTGAAAGCTTGAATTCTCTTATCGTCAACACATAGATTGGGCATTTTCCTGGAAGCAAGAGGCTCACTTTATTCACTTAAAAAAAAGTCTGCCAAGTAAATACCCAACCTTCAATGCTCCATTTGTCTTTCAGGTGTTATTTCCTGTAAGAATGATGTTCCGTGGGGGGAAAAAGTTGCTTGCTCACTTGCGAACCAGGCAGATGGCACGGCTCCTTTTCTTTGAGACAACCGTCGTCCTTCGGTGTATGGCATACATTCTTATGTATTCTTCCTATTTTGTCACCGACTATTAAGACATAGGTCCAGGAAATGAGATTTCAGTACAATTGTTAATTTTCACCGTTCCATCAAGGACACTCTTATGGGAAGCTGGCATTGTTTGCTCTGGGTTCGTAATGGGGACGGCCGCCCAGTTGGTGCCATTGAGTTTGTACACCCTTTTATACCCTTAGGACAAATGTCAGTGCAGCGAACATCCCAAGTCACCTCTCAGCATTATTACAAAAATAGTGGTGACCTCATGGATGGACTGAAAGGTTCTTGAAGACCCCCAGGGTTTAAGGATCACTCGAGAACCGCTGGCTCTTTGTATCCCTCGCCATGCAGTTGAGGGCCAGGTCTTTGTGCTGATGTTTCTCTCCTGAAGTTGCTGAACCACAAGCAACTCTTCCTTTGCTTACTTCCTCTAAAAGCTATCTTCTTAGAAGCAGGAACCTGCTCCTTCTTGGCTCAGCTGTGCTGTATTTTTCCAAGTGAGGAAAAATTTGGTAACATTTAGGAACGAAAATATTTCTGAGATCAGCAGCTTCAGACGTGTGTGAAGCTATTAATTTTGCGGTCTTATCATGATCAATCCATCTATCAACATGCTAATACATGGTTCACGTTCCTCATCTTTCAAGGTGAAGATAATCACATAAAGAGAAGTTGAAGACATGTCCTGGATATTTATCAAGAAATACTTGTTTGGTAATGTCATAATTAGGAAGAATGATAACAAGTGGTAACCTGTTGTAATGCTTTTAATTTAATTTTAACCTGTTCATGGTTTAACCTGTTCTTCTGTTCTTTTATTTCCTATAAATAGTAATGGTTTGATTCAGCTTGTATTTTGCAAAATTGCTTCATGGGTGGTCAGGTGTACTTCCGGCTGGAGTCCGGCAATGTTGCTTGTCTCCCCTTTTGGGGTGTTTCTGGTCATTTGAGAATTGTTACCTAGAGCCATTGTTTTATTAGTGGTTTGTGAAATGGTGATATTTTATATCTGTTTTCCTTTACTTATTAGGATATTTTTATAAAGAGGAAATTATTTCCCTTATCAGTTATTTGAGATATAATTGTATAGAAAAGGCAGTTAAATTTTTTTAAGATTTTATGTATCTATTTTACAGTGAGCGAGCACACAAGTAGGGGAAGCAGCAGAGGGAGAGGGAGAAGCAGACGCCCTGCTGAGCTGGGAGCCGGATGCGGAACTGGATTCCGGGACCCTGGGATCATGACCTGAGCCACCCAGGTGTCCTGTTTTTTGTTTTTTGTTTTTGTTTTTTTAAGTCAGTTTTCAACATTGTGAGTTGGTCTGTTAGATTATAGAGTAAGTCTGTTCAGGATGAGTGGATTAAATTGGTCTCTAAGTCGTTTCTTTGAAACGCCAAGCAAAATTGCATTTGTTTTTAGAAATAAGTAAATCCAAAGGAAACCATTAAGAAAAAAGCCCTCTTATTGTATTCTGAAAGTAACTTAATTCATTTGAAAAAAAAAATGTGGTAGACACCTATTGATGTCTATTGATGTTATTAAGAGAATTAAAGTTTTTAAAACTTTTATTTGACAGAGAGATCGATCACAAGTAGGCAGAGAGGGAGGCAGAGAGAGAGGGGGAAGCAGGCTCCCTGCTGAGCAGAGGGCCCGATGCGGGGCTCGATCCCAGGACCCTGAGATCATGACCTGAGCCGAAGGCAGACTCACTGAGCTACCGAGGCCCCTCAAGAATTAAAAATTTTTTTTAATTAAAATAAGATTTGTCTTGGCTCTTGGGTGGCTCAGTTGGTTAAGTGTCCAGAACTCCTGATTTTGGCCCAGGTCATGACCTCAGGGTGATGAAACTGAGCCCCACATGGGACCCTGCGCTCAGCGGGGAGTCTGCTTGAGAATCTCTCACTCTCCACTCCTTGCCCTGCTCACGCTCCCTCTCTCTCAAATCTTTAAAAAAATTAATATTTTTCTTAGAATGTATTCATTGCACAAGTTACCCATTTATGAATCCTCCGTTGTATTCTGAGCGCACATTTGAAAGTGTATGAGGTATCCTTGCCTTCAGGTGTTTATGGTGGAATAAAGGAGGTGAAAAGTTGACCTTCGTTAGATAAATTTTTTACCGCCATTTTGTGGTTGGGGATAAAATTTATATTTATTGCAAGACTTCCTGCTCTTCAAAATGTATGATGTTGAGAAACGGATGATGGAAAATAAAGTTTTCTTTAGATAAAAGATAGTAATAGGCGAAACTGGTTATGGGAAGCGTGAGTCAGATCGAGCCGGAGTATCTGTTGGAATTCTGGTGGGAACCAGGGAAGCACATGCCTTTCGTCTTAAACTGCAGACTCTCGCCCCAGTGGTGACTTAAAACAGGTCCTTCTGCTTCTGGCCAGACCTGTTTTAAGCTGCTCCTCCCTTCCTGAATTCTTTCTCATATTTGAGTGATTGCCGAATACCCAGTACTTTGTACCCTGACAGAAGATTCTATAAACCCCTGTGTACATTTGCGACTCTCCTCCTGGGAAGCTGTTAACAGCTTGCTGGTCGGCAGTAGGGTTGTTGGAGATTCCGGCTTTTGGGGTTCTCTGGTGTGCACTTCGGAATGGTATCCGTGGGGATGTGGTTCATTGGCGATGTGCCTACTGACTCCTCCATTAGCCCCTGAGATCTGCCCAGTTAGCTCAGTTCAGCATCGTACGCTGTACAAGTGATAACTAAACTGATGTCAACTCGACTTCTGTTCTAGATGTTTCTAACCTCCGGCTGGGTCCAGAACTGCGTGATTGAATTGACTCTGATTTTACACAGGGAACCTAAAACATCCCCAGGGGGAGACTGTGACTGGTATGGCGAGATTGCTTCCCACAATACATATTTCTCTTGCTCTCTGAGGCATTCTTAATCGTAGCTGCCACTGATGGTAGCAGCTATATATCGATCCTCCGCTGTGCAGGCGGCATGTGCTGGTGTTCATGGGTAAGTCTCCTCTTAACAGCAGCCCCTGGAGGATTGTCTTTTCTCTCTTACAAATGGGGAAAACCGAGTCCTGCCGTTCACTACATCCTCCGAGGATGAGGACGTGGTAAAGGCAGGGCTTAAACTCCAGCTGCCTGCCCTCCTCTACGTCAGAAACCAGTGTGTGGGAATATCCTCGGATTCAGTTTCTTACTGAATGTTTCTTACTGGAATGTGTCTCTTCTGCATCTTCAGCCTCTCCGGCTCCTTATTTTAATCTGAACAAGCATGAGTCTCACCTGCTTTGGCCGGTGCTCTAGGACTATGTCTACCAAAGCCTCCCCCTAGGTGACAGGTTGGCTCAGAAGCCTGAGGCACTACAAAGAGTCCCCCACGGTGAGCATGAGATTGTTCCGGGGTTCTACGTTTGAGCTGATAGATTAAATATCACTTTCCATTGTTTAAAATGGATACTCCAGAAAGATGTGTCCTTTTTATGCCCCACCCTTGACCTCCATAAATACCTCAGTCTGAGAAACAAGGCTACGGCCCTTGGCCGTAGTTCTCCATGTTGGGATAGTTGGTGGGGGGGTCAGATGGGAAGGTACTGATGGACATTGGTGAGGGGCTGACCCGAGGAGTAGGGGGTGGCACAGGGATGAGTATTCTAGAGCTTTTGGGTGGTGTGATGGAACGGGTTTGATGACTGGATATTGGGAAGCTTAGTTCTTCTCAGTTTAGTTTTGTCTTGGTTTCTGCTACTGGCTTTTCTTTTTGCTCCTGTTCCTTAACTATAGGAGCGTCTTTAATCCTTGACCCATTTATTCCTGCCCCTTACCCTGGTTATTGTGCCTCTGCCCATTGTCTGGGTTTTGGCTCTCCTTTCTGGATGAGTGACTTGTAAACTGCTGGTGGCTTCAGTGAACTCTAGTTCCTTGAATCCGCCTGAGCCCTAATTTGCTGAAGCAAGTTTGCAGTTGCTCAGTGATGTCTCCTCGATATTGGACTGTCTTAGAGTTAGCATGTTTGATTTCCACTGCTCTTTTCTCTCAAACTGTAACACCCACCTGGGTGGCCCAGTCCGTGAAGTGCCAGACTATTGGTTTCAGCTCAGGTCATGATCTCACGGTCGTGAGTTCGAGCCCCGTATCAGGTTCCGTGTTCAGTATAGCACCTGCTTGAGTTTCTCTCTCTCTCTCTCTCTCTCCCTCTGTCCCACTTTACCCCATGCGTGCGTGCTCTCTCTTTCTAGAATAAGTAAATAAAACTTAAAAAAAAAAAGTTTTAGGTAGTATACTAATTGGTTGGAGTAGAACATTCCCACATGCACTGTAGATTAGACTCGAATCCCCGTTTAATTAGCGGAGAGTTCAGAACTCACTGGAAGGTGGGCAGTCACACTGGAACAGACATTCGTGGCATTCTTTCCTTTGGCCCCTCGGTTCCCATCGAGGCGTGCAGCCTCTGATAACGGCAGGGATTACAACACGGTTCCACCAGAACTAACGGCAACAATCTGCGTACCTCCTTTTAAGGGAATGCTAATAAATAGTAGGTTCTCCTAGTTTTTCAACAGACAGCATCTTTTTTTTAAAATATTAATTTGAGAGAGAGTGCACACACATGAGTTGGGACAGAGGGAGAAGCAGACTCCCCTGAGCAGGGAGCCCGATGGGGGGCTCGACCCTGGGACTCCAGGATCATGACCTGAAATAAGGCAGATCCTTAACCAACTGAGCCACCCAGGCACCTGCTTTCCTTCTCTTTTAAGCTGAATAGTGTTCTAAACCTTTTTGGATTCACATTCCAACTCTGCTCATTGCTAGTCTTACGAATTTAGGCAAGTTACTTCATCTCTCTAAGCCTCAATTTTCTTGTCCGAAATAGGTGAATAATAGTACCAACCTCCTATGATGGTGGTGAGAATCAATCACATAACACTTACGAAGCCCTTCGTGTAGGACCTGGCACGAATCAAGGAGCAATACGTGGTAATTGCTATCCATTCTTGATCCACCATATTGTTAAAGACCCTAAAATGCTGCTTTTTTTTTTTTCCCCTTTCTCTGCCAGCTAGTCCATAACCAGATGCTGTCCTCTTCCTTATCAGTGTTTCATGGTGTCGTTTCTCTGTATCATCACTGTTGTCACCTTAGCTCAGACACTCATTGGCCTTTCTGTAGACTGCAGAAATCAGTCCTTAGCTGACATTTTTGATCCCATTTCATGCTCTGCACAGAAGTGTCTTGCTTTTTTTTTTTTTTTAAATATTTGACAGAGGGAGAGAGAGTGTGTGCACAAGCAGGGGCAGTGGCAGGGAGAGGGAGAAGCAGGCTCCCCGTGGAGCAGGGGCCCCGAGGTGGGGCTCGATCCCAGGACCCCGGGATCATGACCTGAGCCAAAGGCAGATGCTTAACCGATGGAGCCACCCAGGCGTCCCAAGTGTCTTGCTTTTGATTCTTCGGCTGTGCCACCCTGAATCGAAATTACTCCATGGGACTTTCAAAGCCTATTATATTTATGCCCCGTGTGTGGTTATTTTTCATTACTCATTTTTACATACCTTCTACTCTAGTAGGACACAGGGATGTGTTCCA
>JAPYYJ010002096.1:0-13291 GCA_028533885.1 Nasua narica | reverse complement strand
TCACTACATCACGCTTTTGAGTTGCCTTGTGTTCCACGCTGGACAAAAACCTCCGCCTGGGTGTCCCCGAAGCTCCCCGAGGCGCGGTGTTCGAGAGGTGCGTTCCTATGTAGGTGCGCCCCACGACGTAGGCAGAAGCGTGGCGTTTGGCTCAGTAAAGCCGGCCGAATCTGGGGCTGGATGCCCGAGCCCCGAACCCCTAAGCTCTCCTTCTCGTCTAGAGGCTAAAACCAGCTTCGCTCGTCTTAGAAACGACATCACACGAGGATCCTCCCTTACTCCCATGCCCTCCTCAAGGGACCCAGGCGGCTGAATTAACCAGGCAACGCCACCCTAGGGACATCCCCCCTCTCCCTCCGTCTCCCTCCGTCCATCCTCTCCCCCCCCGCCTCCCTGTCTCCCTGGAGGACCTGGTCCCCAGCACAGCAGCTGAGTGCGGATGCGGAGAGCTCCGGGGGGCTGGCGGGGCCCCTCTGCCGACGATCGCGGTCCTGTAATGGCCTCCATTAGTCAGACTGACACCAACACGGTTCTCGAGTCCATATGTTTAACTTAATGAGGCATTATTTTCAGCTTGAAAACTCTTGAAGAAGTGTGTTTTCTCCCCGAGAGCTAGGCTGATGAATAGATTAATCCCAGACTAAGAAAATGAAAATGCTGGCTCGTTTTTACTCTTCGGTTTGAGCTGGCCTTGAATTAGTTGGAGTTAACGCAATTCTTTCTCCTGGGAATAAACAGGAAGACGTTTCCCCGCTTGGCCCTGGGATGTGCCCCCCCCCCCCCCTTCACCTGCTTCCTTTCTACTAGTGCAGGAAATTAAAATGAACGCCAGCATCTGAAGGGAGAAACCAGTGCCTGAGATGGAGCGGAAGGCACCATCGTGGGCTCCTACCCAGATGAGGACTCAAGGCTCAAAGGTGGATCTTTGGCGGGAAAGACGACCGAAATACTGGTGCGGCCCACAGCCGAGAGCACGCTCTCAACACCCTGCGCCCTCCTCCCCCTCCCCACCCTACCCCACAAGGAGCCTGTTTGGCTAACTCTTGCTTCCTCATTCTAGGTGCAAATCACTAGCTCAGCCTGCCATGCCTGATGCCTTCTCTGTGGTGCGGAGCCAGTCTGGTGCTCCGGGCGAACCGCCGGTGCAGGGCAAGCCGGGACGGCTGGTCCTTCTCCCGCAGCTCCGAGCCGCGCCCAAACCATCCCCTGGGCCCCGCGTCCCTACTTTTCCAACTGGCACCCTGGGACACCTCCCCAGGGTGTAAACCTTACCCAAAGATTCCATTGGCAACACTTGTACTAAAGTAAATAAAGAGGGCCTGGATGCAGGGCCACCTGGATCCTCTCCTTAAGCTCAGGGTTTCCCTGGACTCAGCCCACACCTCTGTCCCCACCAACCGGCCCCACTCAGAACAACGAGCCTAAGTCCAGGAGGCCAGTCCTGCCTTTGCCCTTGAGCTGGTCCTAATGCTTCTCAATCAACAGCCTGACTTCCTAAGCCTCAGACGCTATGCTTGGTGGCAGACACAGCTGGACTTGAGGGCCGGCCCTGCTGCGCCAGCCAGGGAGGCCCCCTCACTCTGCCTCGACTTTCTCATCCTTCAAATGGGGATAACGGTGCAGAGGAATTGGTTACATTGCTGCGCGGGATGGTACCCATGGAGCGTTCCGAACAGGGCCTGGCACAAGGCAGCTTCTTGATGGTGACCTGACCTTCACCTTCAACTCAAGCCAATCCTATTCCAGCCCTTTCCCAGCCTGTCCACACCGTGCCCCGTGACAGTGGCTGGAACCCGGCTCCGATCCCCTTTCAGCCGCCCCTGGATTTAGCACCCGGAGGACCAGCGCCCCACACTGCATCAGGACATTTCCACTCTCTCTGCACACTGTGTCTCGTTAAGAATCTTTCCAGGAAAAAAAAAAAAAAAAACCCAAAGAGCAAGCAGCTTTGAGAGAGCAGTTGCGGGGGAGGGGGGCACTGGGGTCAGGGGCTCAGAAGGCCAGCAGGACAATGCACTGCTGTTTTGGGGTTTCACAGTCTCTCACCTTAATAATAGGGGCTGGGGGGCACCTGGGTGGCTCAGTGGGTTAAAGCCTCTCCCTTCTGCTCAGGTCATGATTTCAGGGTCCTGGGATGGAGCCCCGCATTGGGCTCTCTGCTCAGCAGGGAGCCTGCTTCCCCCTCTCTCTGTCTGCCTCTCTGCCTGCCTCTCTGCCTACTTGTGATCTCTCTCTCTGTGTCAAATAAATAAATAAAATCTTTAAAAAAAAAAAACAATCGGGGCTGGGCTGCAAGGGGGCCCTTCCTCCGTCTGTCTGTCTTACCTCGAGCGATCTCTCACCCTCTCTGGCCCTGGGTCCCCCTCCTCTATAAGAAGTCACCCAGGCCTTAAGCCGGCCTGGTCCCCTCTGCCCCTCCAGGGGACCACAGCTGACACCGACCCCAGGGCATGACTCTGGGGACTTCTCCACTTGGACGTGTTCCGAGACCTCATCGGCTGAGCCTCACTTTATTTTTCAAACACAGCAGTGCTCCTCACGCCCTCCCGAGAGAGACAGGAGCCGGAACTCTCCCCACCCCTGGCCTCCCGTGTCTGAGGCCGGGCTCCCAGAGCTTCCCTTTCTCGGCAGTGGTTTGGGAAGGACCAGGAGCAGAGACCAGAGTTCAAGGCTAATTGCTGATAACCAGTCATAGAGTCACCTCAGGCACCTCCATACTCCGCCCCGAGTCTCCTGCGTTTACATAAAACGCACCCAGCACCCGCAGCGCGATAGTCCGTGAGGCTAACATTCCGCATCACACCCTCACCTGCCTCCCCGGAAGGTCGTTCAAAACCCACAGGCCGAGGCCCCACTGTGCTCCAGGCCCTGTGACCGGTCCTGGGGATAAAGGACGCCTGAGACCCCACTGATCTCACCAAGTGACACTCTTGCCCCACAAGGAAGGAGAAACCACATGGAGTCATGATCCCAACACAGGGGCAAAGGGTCAGCGCAGGGCACCGCAGGACCCAGGACCGACTGTGTCCATGCTGGGCATGCGGGAGAGCCCCCCGGGCGCCTGAGCCCACCTCCCCCGGGGCCTCCAGACCTGCTCCTTGACTCACCACGGTCAAGGTCTTGGACAAGCCATTCCCTCCGAGGCCTGCTGCCTGGTCTGTAAAATCCAGGTCTCAGCTCAAATGTCACCTCCTCCAAGAAGCTTTCCCGTACCCCAGCCCGAAGCAGCCCGTGTCACTCTCTTCCACGAGGTCGGCAAATTATACTTTTATCTGTTACTTGTTTCTTACCTCATTGTCCCTGACTCCGCACAAACCAAATGAGATCCTTCTGTTCATTCCCACAATAAGTATTTGTGTACCAGGCAACGTTCTAGGAGCTGGGGATTCAGCAGTGATCAAAATGGTCCAACACCCCTTCCTTCACAGAGCTTGCACTGTGGCTGGGGAGCTGGCGGATAGCAAGGTGATTTCATAGTACACAGAGCATGTCAGGTAGCGTGAAGTGATCGGCAGAGAAATTGGGCAGGAGGAGGGGTGAAGAGTCAGTGCAGGGAGTCGGGGTGCAATTTTAGGTGGTTGGTCAGGAGGGCCTCCCCTGGAGGGGCTCACATGGGCACAGACCCGGAGGACATAAGGCTGTGGGGTGCGTGCCCCCGGGGAGAGCACCCCAGGCCACAGGCACCGCGGGCTCAGAGGCGGGAGGGGGCGTGTGCCCGGGGCACCTGAAGATCAGCAAAGAGGCCCCGGGTGGCTGGGGCGGGGTGGGATGAGGTCAGGGGCCTGTGCGGGGACCCTGGCTGTACCCAGAGGAAGATGGGAGCCATGGAGGGTGTGAGCACAGGAGAGAAGCAGCCGCACTGGTGTTTTTCAAGGCTCTCTCCCGCTGCTCAGTGGAGAAGACACCACTGGGGACAAGAGTGGAACTGAGGAGGGGGTTGGAAGGAAGGATCCAGGCTGTGGGCAATGGTGCTTCAGATCAGAAAGGGGTCGTAAGCGGTAGAGATGAGGAACTTGTTCAGCTGCACAGCGTAGCCACTGGCACACAGTAGGCCCTCAGAGATGGGGTCTGTGACGATCACTACGGAAGGGGCCAAGAACCCACAATGAACTCTCCCGGCCGCCTGCGCTCCACGGCCCGCTGGGTTTTCAGTCTCCCAGAGGGGACTAAAAAGCACAAACCCTCGGGCTGCGGAGAGAAATTGACAGTAACACGGGGAGGGCGGAAGTCACTTGCCGAGGTCTTCGAAACAGTGGGGAAGACGAGAGGGCTGGATTATGTAAGATAAAACACTGACGTCCACGAACGGGACACGTGCTTAAAGACGCACGTCCACAGTATTTTTAAGGGCAAGGTAACCTTTAAAAATGATTTGCTCTTTCTTGGTTTAAAAAAAGTTTGGGAGGTAAAATAGATATGTGTGTGCGGTGACTTGAATTCTCCCAGATGGCACCCTTTCCTCCGGTAATGTATTCTGTCACTGGGATTTTAACGGGCTGGAATTACAGCAGTAGCCGTGCCCCGTTCACACGGGCGAGCGGTCGCGTGCGTTTCCTTTGGAGCGAAACTGACAGCCAGGTTAGAACAGAGAATCTGCTTGCGTGTGTGCATGTGTGCGTGTGTGCGTGTGTGCGTGTGTGCCTGTGCATCTGTGTGTGCATGTGTGCCTGTGCGTGTGTGTGTGTGTGTGTGTGTGTGTGTGTAGTTCAAAAAGCAAAAAATCCCCGTGCCATTCAGCTCCCCAAACCTGCTACCCAGTTTGTCAGGATGGTGAACCATCTGGAGAGAAGGCCAAGGCAAGGTCTGAGGGACCTCAGAGAGGGGGGAGGTGGAGCCCAGCAGAGCCAGATGATGGGGCTGAGCTCTCGGGTGGGTGTCGGGCCCGGGTGGCAGGCTAGCAGGGCCATCTGGAGCCTGCTGCTCCTCCTCTCTGAGCCTCAGTTTCCCTGATGCATCCAACAAAGGATTCTTTCATCTCTTTGCTTCCTTCCTTCCAGTTACTAAAATGATAAACAAATCATAGATGAAGGACAAGAAAGGAGGAAGGAGTGGAGGGGAGACAGGAGGGAGAATATTTTACTGCACTTGGGACTTTGAGCCGGAGGACCTGAGTGTGGAAAGCATGATCCTCCCTGAGGTGTGGGGCCAACCCCAGTGGATGAGGTGGGACAACCTGGCTGTACCTCTGTGGTCTCGCTCAAACATCCTATAGTCCCAGGAGGGGGTGTTGTCCCATTCTGTGGCAGGGGTAGTGAGACCTGCCCAGAGCCATGAGGATGCGAGGCTCCTGCCAGAACTCATTTCAGTTCTCTGACTCAATCACACATCCTCCCCCTGCTCCAGATGCCTGAGTCTTAGGTTCTCAACACAGAGAGGAAGAGGGACCCACTGCTGGTCGCACGTCTGCACCCCCATATCCAGTGCCGAGGGCCAGAGTGTCTGCAGGGGGCTCGCTAGAGCCAGCGTCTCTCCCCTGGGGGCCAATCACAGAGCCCCCCAGCCCCCCAGAGAGGACCAAATGGGGACAGCAGCCTCGTCCCCTGGGGTCACCTGCTGGGCTTCGGAACTGCTGGAACTTGGCAGGAGAGCTGCTGGGGGCAATGGGTTTCTCACTCTCCCCTCGAGGTCCTGACAGGGCCGCCTGGGAAACAGGGTTCGGCACGGACACCTGTGCTGCCCACATCCCCGCAGCTGTGGGAGCAGGGGCCCCGAGAGAGGGATCCGTACCTGCCTAGAGAAGGGGGGACCCTGGGCCGCGTGCTGGGGAGGGACGGGAGGCACGCGCCACCGACAAGGTCAACTGTGGTGTTTGTCTCTTGCAGACGTCCCCATGACAACCCACGTCCCCACGACGGCCCCACGACGGCCCCTGAGCCCATGTCCCAGACTCCGCGTTCTGCCCGGCGGGTGCCCAGCGGCGTCTGGAGCAGCTCAGCCGGGCAGTGAACTTCACCCTGGCCATTTCAGGAGCCCAAAGCCAATTTCAAAATAGAACACATCACTGACGATTGCTTCCAACCTCACCGTTTCTTGCTTATGCCCCGTGCAGCGGGAGGCAACGAGGGCGGGAGCAGTGGGTCCTGCTGGCCGCAGCCCCCCTCCCCACGAGAGGGCCACAGCGGGGAGACTCACCCCAGTTCTCCTGCTCCAACTCCAGGCCTTTTCCATCCATCTCTGCATTTCTACTGCGAATCATCTCCGCCTGGTGCGTGCTGTGGGCACCTTCAAATGCAACTTGTCTAAAAATGAGTTTCTCTCCTCTGCACCCAACTCACTTCTCCCCATGTTCTCAATCTCCGAGATGGGAACAACTCCTCCCGTCACCGAAGCACAGGACCTCAGTGTCACCCTGTCACACTCTGCTAGGGTTTACCTAAGAAAACAGCAAGGGGCATTTTCTATAAGAGGCCCAGAAAACACGGGAGGGAGGTGCGAGGCTGCGTCACGTCAGACCAGACTTCCATTGGATGAGGTTTATGAGCACACAGGACATATTTGATGAACAAATTTTAAAAAATGAATGAATGAGTAAATCCAGGAATGAACAAAGGAGTGGTGAATGGACGACGTCCCGCCTGAAGGAATATCTTCGTAAGCAAATGAACGGATGAGCTGATCACAGAATGAGTAAATACACGGGTAGACAAGCGATGGCCTGAACAAGGGGCTAAATGCACAAAGGAACCAGTGAGGACACAACGTCTGAAGGAAGTGCGAGCCACTGGAAGAAGAAACGAGTGAACCATGATGGAAGGAAGGACTGAGTTCACACAGAATGGGTGTGAGAAACCATTGGTAAATGGATCGTAAAGCTGGTTGAGCAGGGGAATGAATGAGCGAACGAGGGAATGAAAGAATGGACATAAGAACAGAAGGACCGACCGTGAATGATGGACTTGGCGTGGGAGCCGCCAAGCGCAGAGGGCCACCCGGTCAGATCTCCCAGGGGACGCCGCAGAAATCCATCCGGGCCCCCTGGAGCCCGGCTCTTGGCGAACCAGTCACACTCCTCCCCCGGAAGGTTTTCGAAGGGACTTCTGTTTGGATGTGATAAGAATATTATTACACAGTCCGGGCTGCAGGGGGCGGCTCTGCAGGATGAACTTCGGGTCCTGTGCAAAGAGCTAAATAGAATCGACTATTGTTTTCCCAACTCGGTTGCAGATAATTACCCGTTATGTAGCAAACCCCAGCATGATTTTAATAATCACTATTAAAATAACTGCTTCCACTGTCCCTTACAAATTAACCTCCAGGAGGTGTAATTAACGTCAGCGTGGGGAAGTCTGTGGAGTGGCCTGGGAGGGAGGAAAGGGGCTGGCGCGGTCGCCAGGTTGGTCCGGTGAGACAGTGAAGAGGCCGTGTGTCCTGGGGAGGAGGTTTGGGAGCTCAGAGCCTGGGTCCTATGCCCATCCATGGTCATGTGACATTAAACAAATCATTCAGTCATCAGGGTTCAGTCCCCTGTCCTATAAAGTGAGGTTGATGCCCCGATTTCCAACCTCCCTGAGGGAAATGGGGGAATCGGGGGGTTGTTCTGGCAGAGTTCCTCACCGTCCCCTGCCCCCCAGCATGGGGCTCATCATGGGAAATGAGGGTTTCTCTTGACCTGCGTTTCTCTCCCACCAGACCAAGGCTGGCACTCATCTGTCCCGAGTGGGTGCTCAGCACACCGCAGGTGCTCAGCAAATGCTGGTGGGAGGACCGGCTGGATCGCACTGTGCGGTGCGAGATTTAGCAGGGGCCTTGAGTCCCTTCCAGGACAACGAGGTTTGATAAGCCGACGGCCCCTCCCCGAGGTCCTCACGGAGGCTGTCACTGTCACCCATCTCTGACACTCGTCCAGTGTGACTTGTTCCCTTTCCTCTACCACCACCATCCGCCTGTCTGGGCCCCTCTGCCACCTCCCGTGAGCCCCTCTCACATCCAGGGCCTGAGAAGGAGGGTCCCCCAGTGTGCGGGACTCTGACCAGGGGCCCCGGGGCTCTTCTCTGAGAACGAGCACACAGGGAGCATCCTGTCTCCTGTCTCCACCACCCTGACCCACCAGTGACGAGGTCAGCTTGTGGGTCTGGGACCTACCGAGTCCCCATGGGATCCTGGAGGAGCTGGGCAGGGACGCTAGCCCCTGAATGCACACGTGACACGTCCCAGCTGTCCCCCATGCAGACCGAGTGCTGGGACTGCATGCGGGAGTCTGGAATTTCCGCCTCCTTCCAGAAGTCTGCTTTCCGAAATAGCCCAGCTCACTCCGATTGCCTTCTCTGTCTATGAGACTGAACCTCCTGTCTCTGAGACTGAACCTCCTGCCCAGATAGGCCCGCACCTGATGGATTGGCCTTGAGGAGGGTGGGGGAGGAGGCCAGAGAAGGCCAGTCTAGAGAAGACTCGGCACATTTTTATGGGGTTACTCAGTGATTCTGATGCACCATTACCAGCTAAGCCTGGTCCAGCGTGGGCCACTTCATATACATTGACTAATTCATAAACACTGGTTGAAGATTCCTTTCGGTGCCAGGCCCCAGGCTGGGTTGTGATGTGAGTGCTCCCGTCACTCTCACTGATACAGAAAGAGCCGTGCGACTGAGTCCTCACATTCATCCTCGATCCGTCAGCAAATATGTGTTGGGGGGGGGTGCTGCTCTGTGCATTCAAGTGGCCACCGAGCAACAGTCCCTGAGCCAGCCCTGCCCGGCTGAGTACACACGGGATGTCCCAGCACGGACAGCTGAGTTCCAAATCACAGAGGAAACCAGAGCTCGGGCATGGAGGGCGAGGCTGGGGAGTTTGCCTGGCACACAGGTGGGGAAGGGGGGCGTTCCAGGAAAGGGGCAGCATCTGTGAGGAAGTGGGGAGCCGAGTGAAAGAAGGCGTGTTTAGAGAACCATAGGTAGTAAGTGGATGTAGCTGGTGTGTGGGTATGTGCACACGTGTGTGTGTGAGAGAGAATGTGTGCACACGTGTGTGCTTGTGCATGTGTGAAAGAGTGTTTACATGTGTGAGTGTATACATGTGTTTGAGTGTGTGAGCATGTGTATGTGTGAGAGTGTGCGTGTGTGTGCATATGTGTGAGAGTACATGTGTATGTGTGAGAGTGTGTAAGTGTGTGTATATGAGAGTGTGCGTACTTGTGTGTAAGCATGTGCATGTGTGTGAGTGTGAGCTTGTGTGTGAGATTATGTGTGAAAGTGTGTATGCTTGTGTGTAAGCATGTGCATGTGTGTGAGAGTATGTGTACTTGTGTGAGAGCATGTGTGCTTGTGTGAGAGAGTGTGTGCTTGTGTGTGAGAGTGTGTGTGTGTGTGTGTATGTGAAAGACAGAGTGTGTGTG
This sequence comes from Nasua narica, assembly GCA_028533885.1. NCBI lineage: Eukaryota > Metazoa > Chordata > Mammalia > Carnivora > Procyonidae > Nasua > Nasua narica. The sequence goes on along the minus strand of JAPYYJ010002096.1, from coordinate 3,960 downwards.
TGTGTGTGTGTGTGTGTGTGTGTGCACTGAGGGAAAAGGAGACAAAGCAGAAGGCAGAGCCCCAGTCGGTCACACAGGGCCCACTGCCCGCCTGAGGAGCGGGGACTCTATGCTGTACGAGGAGCAGACAGCTTCCTGAGGCCGAGTCCACGGTAGGTTCTGCACAGTCGGGTGAGGGCTCTGCTGAGCAGGCCCTCCGCTCTGTGCTCAGGGAGGTCCAAGACCTGGAGGGGGCCCCTCGGTAGCTCCAGGGAGTGTGTTCACAGATCACCTCGGGACATTTTGCCTGTAGGACCGCCACCAGTTCTGGGACCTTCCTGTCCCCCATCTCAGCTGATGGTGTTGGGCACAGAGACCCAGTGTCCATCCCAGCTGGTCACCTACTCAGCTCTGAGCAAGAGGACCATCCCGACCCGGATTGCTCTGCGCCCTCTGCTCTCCCAGAGCAAGTCCAGCCTCCCGGGGCCGCCCCACCAGGTTCACGGGAACCAGGTCAAGGCATCCCCGCTCACCCTTCCAAGACAGCCAAGGACACCGGCAACCAGACAGGCAGCCAGAACTCGTCTTCTGGTTTGCTGCATTCTTTAAATTGTCCCTAATCATTACAAATGACTCTTAGAGAGAAAGGAAGAAGTTATAAAAACAGGAAAAAAAATGGAGGGAGCTCCTATGAGAAAGATGAATAATCAAACATGGAAATTCATAAATATCTTCTCCCTATAATGCACTCATCCCTGTTTAGGGTCCATGCTTCCATAATTAAGTGAGTAGGGGTTCTGGGTATTGAAGGTGCAAAGAACCAGGGGCTTGAGTGTCAAACAGAATGGGGTTTGAGTCTAAGCTCATCCCCATCCGTGGGCGGACTGCACTTGACCTCCCAAACCTCCAACTCCTCATTTCCAGAGCGGGAGGCAGCGACTCTCTCATGGGTGCGAGCAGAAGAGTCGGGGTAAAATGTAGGCACCATGGACACTCCAGATGAGTTGCCACAGTGACTAACTATGTGAGGAGCAAAGCTAGATCAGAGGTTGTCTTGGGAGAGATGCTTTTTGCCTCTTTGTCCCTGCAGAAATTTCCTCAATAGATGGCGTGAGCCAGTTTGATAATCTCGTATTCTTCTGACAAAAGAGAGCTCTGCTGCAGAAAGCTTTATTACCAAAGAAGAAATGAAAAAAGAAGACGCTCATCCTGCCATGTTCATAAAATCCATTTCTTACCCAAGGTCCCTGGTTGCAAAGAGGCAGGGCAGCCTCTCATCCCTCCATGTGTCACCCTGCCCTAGGGGCCTGAAGAGCAGTCTCATTGTCTCCCTGTGGTGACTGCAAGGGGACATCATCTCCCCACTGTGCAGATGAAGAAACTGAGGCCCAGAGAGGTGACATCATTAAATCCTTTACCCAAAGCCACACCTGGTTGTGAGTGGCAGGGTAACGATTTTGCCTTCTTCTTTGTAGTATCAGTCAAGTTTTTATTCCTCTTTCCCCCCCCCCCCTACTGGTTTGGAAATTATGCATTCTATTTATCTTCTTTATTGGTTAATCTTTACCTTTTAATAAGCACACTTAACGCAGTCTAAAGTGAGTCACTATCTCTCCCCTCCCTCCAATCAGATATTAGAATGCATCAATTCTCACCCCCCCCATCTTGGTGTGATGGCACCACTCTCCCTTACACTCCAAATTAGTTACATTACTATCATTGTTGTCACCGCTCTAGTGTCACACAATCAATGCACACTGACCACTTTCTCTGCTTGGCCCTGTATGCGTGATTTACTCCTTCCTTCTCATATCAGCATCCTCCCTGAAATATGTCACTTACCAGTTCTCTCAGCAAGGTCCTGTGAGTGACATCCCTCAGACTTTGTCTGAAGATACCTTCCTTTCTCCCTCAAATCTTGTTTTCTATTTCAGATATTTTTTTATTTCTTCAAATTTGTTATTTATCAGGAGTGATTAAAATCTAAAATATAATTGAGTCCCATCACCATCATTAGCATGTGGAAATAGCTTTAAGAGAAAACTGGTCAGATTAGTCTTAGTGTTTCCCGCTCCAACCAGGATGTCCCTCAATGTGAAATGACAATTTAGCTGACTACAGAATTGGATATCCCTAGCCCTTGGCACAGAAAGCATTGTTCCATTGTTTCCTGATCTCTGTTGTTGCCACAGAGAAGTCTGTCGTCGATCTTATCATCTTTCCTTGGTAGATCCTCAAGCCTTTCTCTGGTTGCTTCGTTTAATGCAAACTTTGTGTTGAGGCATAACAGACATGCAGGGAAATGTCAGATTCATAAGCATTTAGCTGAACGAATTTTCACAAAGTGAACACAGAACTTTCCAACAAACCAAGAAGCCCCCTGGTAACCCTTTCACTACATCCCCATGAGGCATAACCACTGTCCTAACTTCTAACAGCAGAGAATACTCTGGCCTATCTAAAACTTTATGTAACAGAAAAATGTACTGTGTAGTCTTTTATGTCTAGTTTCTTCTCTCAACATTATATTTGTGCCATTCACCTGTGTGGTGTGTGGTCTGGGTTCATTCATTCTCATTGCTGCTTACTATTATATTTTATTTATCCATTCTGCTGTTAATAGACATTTAGTTTCCAATTGGAGGCTATTGTGAAGAGCATTGCTGTGAAGATTCTTGTACATCTCTACTGGTAAACAGACCTACATAGGTGAGAGTATAATCTGTGCCTGGGTCATAGGATAAGTGAAATGTACCTCTAGTAGAGACTACCAAAGTTTCCACCAACATTGTACCAGCTGATTTGCCCACCAGCAGTGAAAGTGAATCCTGGGGGCTCCATTCTTCACCAAAAATTGATATTCTCATTCCCATTTTAGCCTTCCTAGTATGTATATTACATTGTAGTTTTATTTTCCTGAGGACTAATAATTGCAAACCTTCTCATATGCTTCCAGATCATTTGCATAACCCCTTTTGAAAAATAAGTCATTTTCCAGTTTCCTATGGGTAGTCTATCTCTTTATTGTGGTTTTATAGGAACTCTTTATTCTGCATATGACCCCATTGTCAAATAGCTGCAGTGGTGTACTGGGAAGCCAGCACTCTGGGGGAAGGGGAAGATGGCCTTTTTGCATTTGCCAATCTTCATGGTGTTAAAACTCCCAACATGGCCAATTTCAAGCTACTGACAGTTTCACAACTAAGAGTTCCTCAAATTTTTGAATATGGAACAATGAGTTCCTTCTCATCTTCCATGAGAAGATGGAATGAGCTGATGTCATCATGTCACTGGGTGTATGTACTACAAATATGTTTCTCCACTCTGTGGCTGTCCTTATACTTAACTTTCAGTGATTTTCCCTTTACAGTTAGTACTTTATCATCTTTCCTGTTATAGTTAGTACTTTTGGTCACCTGTTTAATACATCTTTGACTGCCTCACATTCCTGGAGATACTCCTCTAAATCGAGTCTAGAGGCTTTATTTTTTTACCTTTCATATTTAAATCTACAAGCCATTTCAGTTGACTGTATATGTTTCGAGGTAGAGGTCAAGTCCCTTTTCTATTTAGTATATGGATATTCTATTGATCTGGTCCCATTTATTTAAAAGACTATCTTCCATGATACTTCAGCATTATCTTTGTCATAAATTAAAGTAAACTAATTGGATTTTTGGACTTTCTCCTGGTCTTTGATTTAATGCATTTTCACTATGAGGTGTCTAGATGTGGATTTATTTTTTAATAGGATTTTCATTTCAGAACAGTTTTAGAGTTACAGAATTATTGCAAAGACAGTAGATTTGTAGGTATTGCAAGATGATCCCCATGACAAAAGTTAACATCCACCACCACATAGAATTACAGAACGTTTTTTTCCTTGTGACAAGAACTTCTAAGACCTATCTGCCTTCTCTAGTTTTAAGAGAGCATTTTATGTGATTCTATTTGATCTTGTCTCTGAATGTATCAGTTATA
>JAPYYJ010002095.1:0-13294 GCA_028533885.1 Nasua narica | reverse complement strand
AGAGAGGACAGTTATACAGGAACAGGGAAGGAAAACAGAGCAAAAGAATGATCAATCTGTCTATAATACAGAATGATGGATTTATGCATTTGGGAAAGAGCAGGAGGCAGGGGAGAAAAAAATTATTCAGTAATCAAGCATTTCCTTTTCAATTGTTTGACGAGTTTGCATTGGTTGTCATTTTTTGCCTACACTGGGATAATGCTTCATGAATACTATCCCCTTGGGTTTCTCTACAAATGCAAGATGTGTTTCTTATGAGATTATTCCCCAGAGCCTCATTCTGAAATAAACAGTTCATTGCTTATAAGGTTTTTATAGAGCAAGTTCTCTTTCAATAGATAGATGACTCAAAAAATGGAACTGTATAAAAACTGTTACTACACTCTCATCCCCCAAACCATGGAATTTCTAACTTGCTCCTTTTTCTCTGTTGAGTCCTGAAGCTCCTTTTCCCCTTCTTTTCAGAAAGTAGCATACTATCAGTATGCAAATTGTTTGGCTCCCAAATGCAAATGGATGTCTATCTAGAATATTTTATAGTCTTTTCTCCACAGTGCATAATAAAGTAAGTCAGCACATAAATCATATAGCAAAGCCCTATGTGCCATAGGTAAGTTCTTAGAATTTTTAACTACCTAGAAAATTGACTATAACACATGGTATCTCTAGTTTTGGCCTTTAAATTCAGTTTTAAACTCTGCTTTTGAAGATCTCCTCTTAAAAATGAAATGGATGTCTAGTTAGTGTACTTGGAAATGCCTTAAAGGATAACGCAAGAAGTACAGATTCCTAACATTTATTTTTATGAGCAATGTGTTCAGTACTTTTCACTATGCTATTTGTCTTTTAAGTGCTTTGTTAATATGCTGTAAAAACCAATTAATAGTCCCAAGGCACCAGTAACCACGTGGTATTAACCACTTTCTCAGACATTCAAAATGATTAAAAAAGGTTAAAACTTGCTTCCACTATAGAAAAGGGAGAAAAGAGTAAATCTAGTTTGATAATGAACTGTCCCCACCTATAGCCCAGACTTAAACACAAAAAAGTTATACATTCAAAAAATATTTCTCCACTATGCTCCATTGCCTGAGCTGAGAATAGTATCGTGCAAATAGCTAAGACAAAAAGCCATTTGGTCATTTACCTTGACACCTAAAATTGTTCAGTTGTTCTAGGTGAGAATTCATTGTCAGGAACTTAGGCAGGCAAGATAATAGCAGATATGTGAAGCCCTTCTTGCTCTAGCACATTCTGGCACAGCACACAAAAATTCAAGAGGGTTTGACATCAGATTCCAGTACAAGGTCTCCCTGAGTTGTGGGGATTTTTAAGCCACATTATTAGGGTCACATTGATCTTTCCCTGTTGGGATTAGAAACCAGGGTTCAATAGCAATAGTATGTGTTAAAAATATGGCTCCTACCCTCTCTTGCCAGCTCAGCAATGACAGCTTGAGCAATGGGCCACCTCTGACATAGTAAGCCAAGAGCAGGATGTACCAAATGAGAACTCATGATTGGCGAAGTAGGAAACCCACTCTGGTATGATCTCATAGTTAACCAGGTTTGATTTCCTTAGGTACTCTCCCATAGCCTTTTTCCACTGAAAGTCAAAGAGAACCATTTCTTTTTCTGGTGAAGCCAACCTACAAAGTCAGTCTTAGATTCTCTCAATTCACCCTCCTGATTCCAAATGATGGACCCCACTCGGTATCATTTAAATCGTAAGAGCGATGAGGCCTGTCACTGAAACTGATGTAGGAGACCCAGAAGGTGATTGAAAAAAGTCAGCTAACCACCCACAAGAAGAAAGTCATATTCTCCGAAAGTAAACTGTAAGGCCTTTGGTAATAACAGCCCAAAAGACACAGGATATCCATTCCAGAAAGTGTAAGAAAGCTGCCATCCATAGCGGCAGCATGGAGACAGAGACACGGCAGGCTCTCAAGCTCTCTCCAAAGACTAGAGGAGGAAGAGTCATAATCCCAGCTCAGATTCGGGCTTTAGATGCATTGTTGATAGATTATTTGGCAGATACTGCGTGCTATAATCCAGTGATACTTGCCAGGAGTCTGGGATGGGAGGCCCCAGGAACATAATTGCATTATTAGTAGACTCTGGAATGGCTACTAACTTTCCACCTGATAGGTCAGTGCTCCACAGCAAGCCCAACATCACAACAGAGTAGCTCAGATGGCCACCCTTTAAAGATGTCTACATTGAATTCAGTGCTGCCAGGTGACACTTATCTCGGAAGACTTCTAGTGCAAGACAACTTAGTAAACATTCTCTTCTTACCTTCCATAACCTCAAGTACTTCTTTCTGGGAAGGAAAAGTTTTAACTCCACAGACCCAGATTGCTCAAAATGTACAAAGTCCAAAGAAAGGCGTCTCTTCAAGCCCGACTATTAACCAGCTCCTGGGAGAAATAACCTTTGAGCCCTGGGAATATTTTGCAAGATTCAAATGTTTCTGTGTGCCTGAGGCCATAGGCCACGGTACACTAGCTTGACCAGAAAAGTGTATGCTAAAAAATGTCTCATGGCAAAGACCTGTTTTTGCCTCAGGGGTGTGTGTTATATGCTGGAGTCTGAGTAGCTGAAGTCAATTCATGCAGCTTACTAATGACTCCTAATAAAAACCCTCAATGGTAAGATTTGTATAAGCTTCTCTGGTAGCAACACTTTGAAAGCACTGTCCCATTTCATATTGTTGCTGAGAGAATTAAGTGTGACCCTGTGTGACTTAACTAGAAGGAGGCATCTTGCTCCTAGATTCTCTTGGACTCCATCTCATGCCACCTGTTACCTTTGCTGGTTTTAATCTGTATCCTTTCACTGTAATAAACTGTAACTGTGAGCGGAACAGCTTCTCTGAGCCCACGGAATCCTTCCAGAGAATCACTCAGCCTGGGAGCCTTGGCGTCTTGACTCATCTACCTGGTACACAAGGGCTGTTTTGCTTACTCAGAGGTCACGCCATTACTGCCACACATTACATGTCCATGACCCTGTGGCAACTGAACGCCCTGATCTGCAGCCACAACCCAGGTGAGGACGGCCAGTATAGAAAGTTCAGCATAAGATGTTTCAATTTGGAGCCATACCATCATATGAGTAGAGTGCAAGGTAACAGCTGCCGCCGCAGGTGGGTGGGTCAGGACAGCCACCCAGTCAACAGCAGTGCCTTCCAAGTTGGTGTTTACTCATTCCTCGGTATAGGGTGCTGTTCAGATTTCCTAATCACCTGAGGAATTCTGAGTATGGGGGGGTTACAAAAGAAGATGAGAAAGTTTATATGGATCAAGTTCCTATATGCATTTGTGGAACTCCAGGAATTTCCTATCACCCTCCAGCTTGTGGGTCTCTAAATGATAGGTCAGAAGAAACGGACTCCTGCAAGAAAAAGCTGTCCCTAGGACATTAAGAAGTCCAGTCAGTCTCCCAGTAAAAACAAGGGCAGTGCTAATGCAGTTTGTCTTTGATTTAACTGTTCTAGGGCTCTCTGTGTCTCTCTCAATATATGGAATAGATATATGTCTATCACATATTCCATGTATCTACGTCATATTAAGAGCTAGATAGATGTCAAATATATATATATATGCTATATATAGTATTAAATACTATAAAATAGTATTAAATATTATATATCTCCATCCACACACACTTTGGGACTGCCTAGTGTCAAAATGACTAAATTGTGAAGAGTTATCTGAAGGAATGATTCTGGATATCCTAATAAGAAAGGTCCATCTATGCCAGGCCATTCAATGATTAAATTATAGAGACATCTGCATTTGGACAGTAAAAGCTTCTGCCTAGCTTTTAAAAAACTTTGAGGAGATTAGTTACCTGGTAACTAACCCACCCTGGAACCACTCCATCAGACTGACCACTTTGCTATCTAAACTCAGAGGAAGGGGCTGATCTTTATCCATTTCTTCTGAATGGATTGTCCACCTCTAATACTTCCCCTATCTTATGTACTGAACAATTGTAACCATCCTTCTAAGGGTGGGGACAACTCATTTTCTCATACTGTACAGTTATTAAGTTGATTAGGGAAGTAATCCCTCATATACCTGGGTGGCTTAGTCAGATAAGTGTCAGTCTTCAGCCCAGGTCATGATCCCTGGGTCTTGAGTCTCAGATCGGGCTCCCTGCTCAGTGGGGAGTCTGCTTCTCCCTCTCCCTCTGCCCCTCACCCTGGGGTCATTTACTCTCTCTCTCTCTCTCTCTCTCTAGTTATCTCCTCTCTGAAATGAATAAAATCTGGAAAGGGAAAGGAAAGAAAAGAAATCCCCCATCTCCTGCTGTTGTCAAGGACTATGACAAACTATCAATACGACGATATGGGTTTCTAGTCCCATCTGCTAGCTTAGCTCTGGAGTATTCAAGTATCAGGGTCCCAACTTTGTAGTTGCAATTTTATGTTACAGAAAGAAGCAGAATTAGCCATATCACCAATCTTGGGTGGTAAAGAAAGAGCCCATCCTCTTGGCATCATCTGAAAACTGGAGCTCAAGTCTTGTCCTTTACCTTAATTGTTTTAAGCACTGGCCATGGCCAATTTCATAGACCTTTGCAGAGAGGTCAATTTGTGTCCTCAGAGACCAGCCTGCAGATGATCAGTGTTGGGACAAGTTAACCTTTTCCTCTTAACAGGCAATAACAATGTGTAAACTATTAAAAGTTTTATAGGACATTATTCCTGTCCTAGAAAAGCTTGAAGATCTACAGGGTGAAAGATAGCCAGATCAAGATAGTTTTAGCATCAGTAGAGAATATTCACTGCAGAGGGCCATTGCTTGGAGTCACTCAGTTTTGAATTTGATAGTTACCTCATTTTAGCCTGGTCACAGAGCATGAAGAACCAAGTCTATATTTGTTGTTCTCTGATTTTCAGCCTTAACATGAAAGACTTTTTAAAAGCCTAACTGATTTCATATGTTTCAGCTGATATTTAATAAAACCATCAATATTGTTACTTTTGAAGGTTTACTCAATGGCTCTCACAACTCTAAGAGAAAAAATTAGAAGAAAGTATATTCAAATACTATCCCTAACTCATAATACTTTTAGCCCTAGACTAATCACTTAATCTCCCTACACCCTGATTGCCTTATTTACAAAATGAGAAAAGTAGAAGAGCTTACTCATCAGAATGCCAGAAAGCATATAGAGTGATGAGTAGTTTTATTTAACCAACTGAAGATATGTAAATTATAACAGGCAGCAAGTTAGAGTGTTTTCCTATACATATCTTTGCCTGAAGAATTTTCCTTCCTCTCCTAAACATCAAGCAGATTCATTTAGTGTCTAGATCACACTTCCTTTCTGACAGGAATCCCTTCAACCTAGAATTTAAGTTGTGTTGCATTTTTGTATTTCTATAAACCTCCTCTCCGCAATAAGGCTATAAGCTTCCAAAGGGCAAGGGACATGCCTAATGCTTCTCAGTGTCCCCATAATACCTAATGCATTACCGAGACCATAGAAGAAACTCATTAGGTATTTGTTGGGTTGAATAACATCACTGCTAGACCGCTAGAGAGATAGCACAATATGCTTCCTCACACTTAACTCTCACAGTTACTTTACCAGGTACAAAACCTCCAAGTCTTCAGCCTCTCACTGCTTGAGCCAAAACATTGCTCTTTTATTTTAGATGGGTGGCTGATGTCAGCAGGATCATAATCACAACCCTCTGAGCCAAACATCAGGAGGTTAATAGAAGCTGTTGTTGGAGAGAAAAACATCCTGTTGTTCTTTGTCTCCAAAATTTCCCAGCAGGCATAAGGACCTCCTACTACGTGAAGAGCTTACAAGGAGGTTCCATTTGCAAAACAATTACCTCATAACCATACTTTTTGTTACCCCCAGTGGTTTGAGGAATGGATAGATGAGGGCACTTTATTTGCTTCTCAGCTCTAAAAACACAATGTCCCCGTTATTACCAATGACACCAGAAAACAGTTCCATCCCCTGTGGCCATTAGCTTTTTCAGATGTTATTTCAACTGTTAAATAAACCTCCTTGAGGTAATGAACATTTTACTAAGTTAAAGGTATAGAAATAGCTAGTGCACTATTTATTCCATAGAATATTCAATGTGGTAATGGATTTTTTCCATTAAAACAATACTACCAATTTTGTCAATTATAGTTCACCGATAGATGCTTTAGTTCTTAGGGAACAAAATCATACACCTTTACCTGAAAAGTTCTAATAGAGTGTCTTCAGACTCTCCCAACTTAGTTTTGCTGAAGTGGCTAAATGATAGGCATTACAGTGGTCAGGATCTATGAGAGGGAGACAGATGACAGCAAGGACACAAGCAAGAACAGATAAGTCCCCAAAAGAGGAAAAAATCATGCACTATCCATCGCTCAGATTGTTCCATTCACTATGCTCAACATTTCTATTTATTTTTCTGATCCTTCTAAATCTACTTAACCAATTTAAATCTTAAACTGTTTACTCAATAGGTTAGATGTTCATTCAAAAAACAACCTGAGTGACCCTTTTCTTCATAAACTTAAGGAGCTACTCAGTTTGTGTTGAATAAAGAGTTACCTAGTGTTTTGAGGTTCTAAAGCTCTCTCCATTGTCCAAAAGAATTGCCCTCTGCTACATACATCTCATTCAAGCCAAATCAGTCTGCATGTAATTCTCATCCTTTGCTCTTCAGGCGATCAGAATTAGTGTTAACATCTAGGCTTTGCTGCCCTCTGCTGGGCCTTTGGGAACTAGCTACTCTTTAACAAAAATTAAATGGAAATTTAATGAATTTAATTTATTAATTCACCCGGGTTTGGGATTCCAACTAAAAGGAAGAAACGGATTTACACATAGTCTGATATTAAAAACTAAAATTTAAAAACAAGGAAAAAACAAAAACAAAATTTTATTCTTCCTTCACCCTAAGTGGAATTCTGTAATCTTCATTTAATAACAAAATTTATTTTGCTGAAATATTGCAGTAGTTTGTAGTAACAGTGAGATGCAGTCTGCTTTCTGTACACCAATGAATGTTCCATTAGCAATGAACACATTTTTCAAACAGTGTAAATGTAAAAAAATATTTCCTGTTCCATTGTCTGAAAACTTTTAACACCTCTCTCTTTAAATTGTGGAAACACAAGACAGAGCAAACATTGTATATTTCTAACATTTCCAAAATGTATGGACCAGCTATATTTATTTCTAAGTATAAATATGCAATGAAATTGCATAATGAAGATGTTTAGAATCCTTGTAGAGCCTCTTGTATATATTCAGATACATACAAGTTAAAATATTTCCAAATTTATACTTTTGTTATTGTCCAGAGCATTCTTCTTGAAGTTTAAGAATCATAATTACAAAATATCTGATGAATTTCCCTATACTCCATGCTACTTAAGTGATTAGTATAAAATATATATTGTAACAATTCTTTTTAATATGAAGGATATAAAATTCAATGATAGAAAATCATAGCAATCTCTAAAAGGATTTTTAGTCATCTTAATACATTGAGTTGTTTGATGTAAAAAAGAGACTTAGTTATAAAGCTCCTTACAGATTGAATTACCGAACTAGGGAAAATTATTTCTATCATGCGCAGCCTACACAAGCAATTTCTTTGAAAAGCCTGGTTGGAACTGATACTAAATGCCCAGAAGCAGCTGTTTGTGTGTTCTACATATTAGCTAAGTATGATTGTAGGCAGAAATAAGGTTTGTGATCACTTTCCCTGAGACTAATACAAGAAGAAAATATCATTATTATCATCACCATCAACATAGTTACCATGTATTAAGCATATCCTATATATTAAATGGAGGATGCAATGCTTTATCTTTATAATTCCATTTAATATAATACTAATAAGTATTTATTACCACCTCCACTTTACAGAGGAGAATGTATGGCTCAGAAAAGGTAGGTTCCTTCCCCTAGACTACACAGTAAGAGTCAGAACAAATCAGGGTCTCCAACCCAAAGCTCTCTGAGGTTCATATTTTTCTCAAGTAAGTGATAGTTCTCTATGTTTAAATATTTTATCTTTACCAATACAAAATATCAAATATTGAAAATAAGTTGAATTGTGAATATGTTAAGAGACGTGTGTGTGTGTGTGTAAATTTTGAAGAGCAGACACACTTGAAGTCAACTTTGATAATTAATTTTATTATACTGTTATACACTTTGCCAAATAACTCTAATATATAAATGTGAAAAGCCTTTTATTGCTTTAGGAACAAAATGCTGTCTAAGCAACAACCAGAGCCACCGGTAGTTCAGCTAAGCCACTCAATTTGAAGTATTTTTGATCCTTACGGGCCTTATTTTTAGGGTCATTAGATCTATGTCAAAAAAAAATGGTCTTGAAGAAATTTCAAAACCCTAAAACATGAATCCTCTTGCAAAAAAGAGGCACTGTTTAGGATTTTTTTTTTGAAAAATCTATCCTATTCTTTTAGAAAACCCAAAAGATCACGAAAAGCTGCCAGACCTGATAAATTCAGTAAAGCTGCAGGTGACAAAATCTATATACAGAAATCTGTTGCATTCCTATACACCAATAATGAAGCAGCTGAAAGAAATATTAAGGAATTAATCCCATTTACAACTGTACCAAAAATAGTAAGATACCTAGGAATAAACCTAAGTAAAGAGGTAAAAGACCTGTACTGTGAAAACTATAGAACACTAATGAAAGAAATTAAATAAGACAAAGAAAAACATAGATTGGAAGGACAAATATTGTTAAAATGTCTATACCACCCAAAGCAATCTACACTTTTACACAGAGCTAGAATAAACCATCTTATTTGCATGAAACCACAAATGACCCTGAATAGACAAAGCAATCTTGGAAGAAAAAAAAAAAGCAAAGCTGAAGATACCACATTTCCAGGCTTCACGTTATATTACAAAGCTGTACTAATCAAAATAGTATGTTACTGGCACAAAAATTGACACAGATCAAAGGAAAAGGATAGAAAACCCAGAAAAGAACCCACAATTACATGGTCAATTAATCTTTGACAAAACAGGAAAAAATATCCAGTGAGAAAAAAACAGTCCCTTCAACAAATGGTGTTGGGAAAACTGGACAGCAACATGCAAAAGAATGAAATTGGACCACTTTCTTACACTATACAAAAAATGAACTCAAAATGGATTAACGACCTACTTATGAGACACGAAACTATGAAAGACCTAGAAGAGAGCACAGGCAGTAACCTCTTTGATATCAGCCATACCACTTATTTCTAGAAAGGACTGATGAGGCAAGGGAAACAAAAACAAACTATTAGGATAACATCAAAATAAAAAGCTTCTGTACAGCAAAGGAAACAATCTACAAAACTAAGAGGGAACCTATGGAATGGCAGAAGACATTTACAAGTGACATATCTGATAAAGGGTTAGTATCCAAGATATATAAAGAACTTATCAAACTCGACACCCAAAAACAAATAATCCAGTCAAGAAATGGGCAGAAGACATGAATAGATATTTTTCCAAGGAAGACATCCAGATGGCCAACAGACACATGAAGAGATGATCATCATCACTTGCCATCATGGAAATGCAAATAAAAAGTACAAGGCGATAAACACCTCATACCTGTCAGAATGACTACAATCAACAACACAAGAAACAACAGGTGTTGGCGAGGATGTGGAGAAAGGGGAGCCCTCTTACACTGTTGGTGGGTATGTAAACTGGATGTAGACACTGTGCAAACAGTATGGAGATTCCCCAAAACGTTAAAAATAGAACTACCTTATGATCCAGCAATCAAACTACTAATTCAAGGGGATCCTTGCACCCCAATGTTTATAGCAGCATTATCTACAATAGCCAAATTATGGAAGCAGCCCAACTGTCCATAAACTGATGAGTGGATAAATATGTGGTGTACACACACACATATGCACATACACAATCCACACAATGGGATATTACTCAGCCATAAAAAGGAATGAAATCTTGCCATTTGCTATGACATGCATGGAGCTAGAGAGCATTATGGTAAGTGAAATAAGTCAGAAAGACAAGCACCATATGATTTCACTCATATGTGAATTTAAGATACAAAATAAACCAGCAAAGGAAGGCAGAGGGAAGAGAGGGAGAGGTAAACCAAGAAACAGACCCTTAACTGTAGAGAACAAACTGATGGTTACCAGAAGGGAGGTGGGTGGGGGATGGGTGAACCGGTGATGGGGAGTAAGGAGTACACTTAAGATGAGCACCTGTGTTGTACAGAAGTGCTGAATCACTATATTGTACACCTGAAACTAAAATTACACTGTATGTTAACTGGAATTTAAATAGAAACTTTAAAAAATCTGTCCTAGTCTGAAAAAAAAGGTTGAAAACAAACTTAATCATAACTTATACACACATTCAAATTAAGTTCTTGCATTTCCCCCTGAATAAGGAACCACATAAAGTATAATGAGAAGCATCAGTTGGAGCCCAAATCTCTAAAACCCCATGTTCTCTTACAAGTCTTGAAAAAGAGAGTAACACTCTTCTTTGTTCAACTGTCAAGAAAAAAATCAGTTTATAAAGAGTTTACTTGATGGGACCTGAACTTCTGCTAAGAATTTATTAAATTTAAAAATAGGATTAATTCGGCCATAAAGGATGAAATCTTGCCATTTGAAATGACATGGATGAAACTAGAGAGTATTATGCTAAGTGAATTAAGTCAGTTAGAGAAAGACAAATACTGTATGATTTCACTCATATATGGAATTTAAGAAACAAAACAAATGAGCAAAGGAAAAAAGACAAGCCAGCAAACAGATTCTTAACTATCAGAGAATGGATGGTTACCAGAGGGGAGTTCAGTGGGGGATGGGTAAAATAGGTGGTGGGGATTAATGAGTGAATTTGTTGTGAGGAGCACTGGGTGATGTATGGAAGTCCTGAATCACTATTGTACACCTGAAACTAATACAACACTGTATATTAACTACCCTGGAATTAAAAGAAAAAAAAGGAAAAAAGGAAAATAAAAATATGCTTAAAAGCAAAATGGGCTTTCCATTGCAGCTGGTCTTGGAAGGCATCTTCTAAGGGTATGCAATGGATTCTCTTTGTTCTGGTAAACTCTATGAAGAACTGATCTATATTTGTAGCTAATCAAGATGCTTTGTTTCACCTCCCTTTTGTCAGCATACAAAACCTTCTGTCAGGAAAGCTTTCAGAGGTAATCAATCCTAAGGAAATAAATGGATCAGGAAGAGAATATCATGAATAAATACTTTATTGGACTATTTAAATACACTGTTTTTAACACTGCCATATCCACAAAGGCAGTATTACCCTCATCCTGTTTTATAGTAATTGATTTTTAATTACAAAACAACTATGATTAAATCGATCCATCATCCAAAATTATGTTTTACTATCTGTTCCATCATGTTTAAACTATTTATTATCTGTTTCCCATGGCCTGTAATTAACTAAAGTTTTTCTATGTCCCCATTAACTTCAGCTAATCGAGGTTATCCTCTGCTTATTATTCACTTTTTAAAACTCACTTCTTGGCCATGAATCATAATGAGGGTGAAAATGATAGCTCAATGTATCTTTTTGGAAGATACATAGAGATTCCAATAACCTTTACCTACAATACCAGAATGTTGTTACATAAAATACCAGACTTGAATAGAAATAACCTCTAGTCTTAAGATAATAATGAATGCTAATTTTTATTAGCACTCACTGTATTTTCAGAAGGGCTCTTTGCTAAGCATTATACATGCAAAGATACATTCCTCACAAAAATGCACACAAAGAGCAAACTTATGTAATGTGTTTTAAATTGCTTAGCTAATAACAGACAATGCCAAGACTTGTCTGATGTGAGTGACTGCAGAAATTTAATCACTCCATTCCTCTGCTATCGACAATTATTATAAGATTCTCCCTTATAGCTGTTCTCAGCTGACTGAATAGTGTTTTGTTTGGAATAAGTGATGTATATGTGTGCCTACATAAGAATGTGTTTAATTTAGGATTTCCATAGTTCATCTTTGTTCTACAGAAACCCCACATTTTTCATAATTCATATAATTCATTTCATAATTTCATAATTCATGTAATTCATTGAAATTCATATAATTTCAATAATTCACTTTTTAACTGTCAACTTTTCTAATTTACCAATCCAACTTTAAAAACTACAGTGACCAGGTGATAGGTGCAAATTCATCTGAAGGACCATAGTTTATTCAGACCAGTTAGGTGGCAAACAACAGAAATCCACTTTCAACTGGCTTAAGAAAACAGGAAAATATATTGATGCATATAACAAAGGAATAACACAGGAATAACAAAGATGGAATACAAGACAACCAGGAATTTAAACTCTATAAGCATTTCTGCTCAACATTTGGCATCTCATCTCTGTCTGGTTTCTCTTGTCAAGACTATCAATGATGTAGGATTGGGCTATCAGAACTTCTAGACCCCAATGCTGACATCTTTATAGACAGAGAAAGGAACTCTTTACCATCACCTCTAAGTTTAAAAATCTTGTGAGAGATAACTATAGAACATTCATGAAAGAAACTGAGGAATACACAAAGAAATGTAAAGCATTCCTGCTCCTGGATTGGAAGACCAAATGTTGTTACAATGTCTATGCTATGTATAACAATCTATACATTCAATGCAATCCCTATCAAAACACCATCAATTTTTTTTTCACAGAAACTGGAGCAAATAATCCTAAAATTCGTATGGAACCAGACAAGACCCTGAATAGCCAGGGGAACATTGAAAAAGAAAACCAAAGCTGGTGGCATCACAATTCTGGACTTCAAGCTTTATTACAAAGCTATAATCAAGACCATATGGTACCGGCAGAAAAACAGACACACAAATCAATGGAACAGATTAGAGTACCCAGAAATGTACCCTCAATTTTATGGTCAACTAATCTTTAACAAAGCAGGAAAGAATGGAGAAAAGACAGTCTCTTAAATGAATGGTGTTGGGAAAAATTGGACAGCCACATGCAGAAGAATGAAACTGGCCATTTCTTACACCATACAAAAAAATAGAATCAAAATGGGTGAAAGACTTCAATGTGAGACAGGAACCCATCAAGATCCTAGAGAAGAGCACAGGCAGCAACCTCTTCATCCTTGGTCCCAGCAACTTCTTGCTAGACAGGTCTCCAAAGGCAAGGGAAACAAAGGCAAAAATGTACTATTGGGACTTCATCGAGATAAAAAGTGTTTGCACAGCAAAGGAAACAGTCAAAAAAA
>JAPYYJ010002094.1:0-13295 GCA_028533885.1 Nasua narica | reverse complement strand
CTCTTTTTCTCAGCTTCTTTATTCTTTGTCATTTGGTCTTCTGTGTCGCTAATTCTTTCGTCCGTCTCATTTATTCTAGCATTAAGAGCCTCCATTTTTGTTTGAACCTCATTAATAGCTTTTTTGATTTCATCTTGATTAGATTTTATTTTTTTCATTTCTCCCAAAAGGGATTTTATTTCTCCCGAAAGGGATTCTTTAATCTCTTCCATGCTTTTTTCAAGCCCAGCTAGCATCTTGATAACTGTCATTTTGAAATCTATTTCCGACATATTACTGATGTCTGTATTAACTAGGTCTCTAGCCGTCGGTACTTTTTCTTGGTCTTTTTTTTTGTGGTGAGTTTTTCCACCTTGTCATTTTATTGAGGTAAGAATAGATGAGTGAGAGAGAAAAGTACTCTGGAGTTCCACAGTTCCCACTGATTGATGAACTTGGGCTTGGTTAGATATTCTCACTGATCTTCTGGGGCGGGGCCTTTTCAACTTGGTTCTCAGGTGTCTTTGCCTGAGGCGGAATTGCCCCGCCCTTGCACAAGGAAGGGCCAAGCAATTCACTCAGGTTCACTCTCGGGAGTCTTTGTTCCCTTAGCGCTTTCCGTACTGCCCTGGAGGCCGGGAATGCAAATGGCGGCTCCCAGTCTCCAGCTGCAGGAGCTGAGCGCTGGAGTCCCTGCTCCTCAGCGCTCCCTCAGAGGAAAGCAGTCAATCACTCTGGTCTCCCGGGTCCCAGCCCAGGCTCCGAGCTCAGCCACAGGTGGCGGTGCGTTTCTATCTCTGGCTCGTGGCCCCGTCTGGAGTCTCCAAACCCAGCAGATTCATGCTGCGGCCTCCCGCACCACTCCTCCCCGAGGAGGAAGGAGGGGGTCTCTCCGGAATGCCTTATGTGGTTCCCGCTCGAAGGGCGGCGGCCACGGTCTAGGATAAGCCCCAGCTGAAAATGCACTGCCCGGCTCTTTCTCTGCTGCCGGCTTCTCCGCCCGGATATCTGGGAGCTCTGCTGCACTCAGACACCCCCGGTCTCTTTGTGACCTCGTGGGACCTGAAACCACTCTGTTCCCGGGAGGGGTAAACTTCCTGCTTAGCCTCTGAAGGGATGTCCCTCAGCGGAGCAGACTCTAAAAGTTCCGATTTTGTGCTCCGCGGCTCTGGGGCTGAACTTCTGGGATCCGCCTCTATCTCAACCTCCTACTTCTCCGCCATCTTGCTCCTCCTCCTATGGTGAGTTAGATTTTTTTTACTGCTACTTTCTTGGGGGGCCTTGAAGAAGTCTGCTTTATTATATTTAGTTTTAACACCAGAACCATTAAGGATTACTAAGTTGAGTTTGGCTAGGAAAAATAAAATAGCAAAGAAAAACAGTTATGTTTGAGACTGAAGTGATTTATATTGTGAACTATAATTTAATGGAAATACTTTTGAGATAGTGCAAAAAAAATACTGAACTTCTTTTGGAACTCCTAACTTATTTAAGAGTGTGCTGAATTCTTTTTACCTTTTAACCCAACCTAGACATTTAGTACTGAATTTTCTTTTTGAAATGCAAAAATCAAGAAGAAAGATTTTTTTAAATTGTATGGAACATGAAAGTGCCTAGAGCTTTTTTAGACAACTTTAAGGTTTCGATTTTACATTCATGTTGGTAGCATTTTTTATAAACTTTAGAGCATTCTTTTCTATTTTATAAGCTTTTTCTTTGTGAGGTAAAATTTCTCTAAGCCAGATTTCTAATAGTCTGCCTTCTTGACATTTTCGGAAAGCCATAAACCAAACCAATCAAGTGTCTTCTTACTGTTTGCCCAATAAAGATTTGTGCATACACATTTATGATTGATTTACATATAGTCCACAAAGTGATCCTTTTTTTCAGGTGTGAATGAAGCAAATTAATGAATGGGTGTTTTTGTAGTGACTTTAATTGCTAGTTCAAAGATAGCTTAGGTAAGTAAGTTTAACCGCAGTGTTTTTGTCTGTGAACAGGGGATGGTAACATCCACATCCTGGGATAGAGCGGGTGACACTTCCCTGAGGCCACAGTGGGCAGAATGTTTGTCACCCTACTCAGACCCGCCTCCTCGCAGAGCGTGGCCAGTTCCTCTGGGGACAGGAGGGCTTGCTCTCCTACTCGCCCTCCTGGGTTCCCCTAACATTGACACAAGTGCTAGTCTGCAAGAGCCAGAAATAGCTTTTATTTGTCTTTTTGTTCTTTCACCATACGATCCTTCTAAAAACAAAACAAAACAAAAACCAGCATGGTACCTGGCGCTTGGCAGGGAATGATTCAGCCTGTGGCATCTAAACCGGAAAGCCAAATGGATCTCTGTTCCTGTTTGTTCCATTTTTGGAGAATCGGGTACAGCTGTTTTGTGCAAGGCCTTGCTGTGTGAACACGGGCAGCACCCACCAGCTGCTTCCTCTGAAGTTGTAACACACGTGCTGTGTGTGCAAGGCACAGAGGGGAAAATTAGACAAATAGAAATGATCCCAGTGAAACTGTGTATTTGGTATTATCTCATAAACTTAAGATATTTTTATCTG
Source organism: Nasua narica (assembly GCA_028533885.1). NCBI lineage: Eukaryota > Metazoa > Chordata > Mammalia > Carnivora > Procyonidae > Nasua > Nasua narica. The sequence goes on along the minus strand of JAPYYJ010002094.1, from coordinate 10,758 downwards.
ATTATTGTAGAAAATCCAACCTACAAATAATTATAAGTTTGTTATTTTCTACAGGCCCTTTTGGATTTCTCAGCAAATTAGGGTCTTTAGTTTTTAAGACTGTCTTGGGGAAGGCTGCATCAGTTTTCACTCTATAATCTGTAGTTATCCTTGTCTTAAATCATTATTATTGTATTGGTGAATTTAACCAGACCTTTAAAAGTACAATTTTTTTTTGTTGCCAGCTTTTGTAATAAAGATTGATCTGTATAGGAAGATAGTAATCTTGGCATTTATTTAAAAATTGGACTTTTTCTTACTATTTACCTAGAATTCTAAAACTAAAAATTATTTATTGAAGTGTAATTAACATGCAATGTTATTAGTTTCAGGTGCAGACCATAATCCACAGTTTTATACATTACTCAGTGCTCACCATGATAAATGTATTCCCCATCTGTCACCAAAGAACGTTATTACTGTCTTATTGACAGTATTCCTAATGCTGTACCTTTCATCGCTGTGGCTTATTTATTTTGTAACTGGAAGTTTGTACCTCCTGATCTACTTTATCACATTTATAATCCCCAGCCACCTCCCCTCTGGCACTAACTACCAGTTTGTTCTGTTTCCAAGTCTGTATTTTTATCTTTTATTCTGTTTGTTCATTTGTTTCTTAAATTTCACATATGAATGAAATACAGTTTCTTTTTCTGTCTGATTTATTTTACTTAGCGTAATACACTTTGGGTCCATCCATATTGTCACAAATGGCCAGATCTCATCCGTTTTAATGGCTGAATAATATTCCATTGTATGTTTTTTATCACTTGTATATAACACATTTCTATCCATTCATCTTTTTTTTTTTTATAAAGCTTTTTATTTATTTACTTGACAGAGAGAGAGGGATTACACGCAGGCAGAGAGGCAGGCAGAGAGAGAGCAGGGAGCAGGCTCCCCGCTGAACAGGGAGCCTGATGTGGGGCTCAATCCCAGGACCCTGGGATCATGACCTGAGCCGCAGGCAGAGGCTTTAACCCACTGAGCCACCCAGGCACCCCTCCATTCATCTATCAATGGACACTTGGGCCACTTCCATATCTTGGCTATTGTAAATAATGCTGTGATAAATGTAAAACAAAATTTTTTTAATTTAGATGTATCAAATGGCATTTATTTTGTTGATAAAGTTCTCTATGAATTAAAACATAAACTTATTTTCTTCAAGTTTCTTCTCAAAAATGCCTAATTTTGGGATGCCTGGGTGGCTCAGTGGGTTAAAGCCTCTGCCTTCAGCTCAGGTCATGATCTCAGGGTCCTGGGATCGAGCCCTGCATCGGGCTCTCTGCTCAGCGGGGAGCCTGCTTCCCCCCCCCTCTTCTCTGCCTGCCTCTCTGCCTACTTGTGATCTCTCTCTTTCTCTGTCAAATAAATAAATAAAATCTTTTTAAAAATAGCTAATTTTAACAGTAAAGCAAGTCAAAAGAAGAAATAAAATATATTGCTTTTTATATATAAACCTAAGGAACCTTCAGGTTTAAAACTTAAATTTGGGGGGCGTCTTGGTGGCTCATGGGTTAAGCCTCTACCTTCGGCTCAGGTCGTGATCTCAGGGTCCTGGGATCGAGCCCCGCATCAGGCTCTCTGCTCAGCAGGAAGCCTGCTTCTCCCTCTCCCTCTGTCCCTCCCCCTGCTTGTGTTCCCTCTCTTGCTATGTCTCTCTCTGTCGAATAAATAAATAAAATCTTTAAAAATAAATAAATAAAACTTAAATTTGGGTCACAACCTAATTTAATTTTCTTCTGTGGCTCAGATAAAATTACTAGAACTTCTCTCATGATTTGTGCATAGCCTCTTTGGTTTCTTCCCTTTCCCCAGTGCACATTTTTTTTATGTGTGTGTTTATTATCTGTCTTGTATCATTTTTTCCCTCTTCTCTCTATTTGATTGAGTGTGGGGTCTAAGTCCGTATGGCTGTCTACACTGTCCTGCACTGACACTGTACCACCGGCCCCATGTAGTTTATTCAGCGCTTGGAGAGGGGGCCGGTCTGAATGGAGATGTGCTCTAAGTGTAAAGTATGGGGTACATTTTAAAGACTTGATAGAAAAAAAGAATGGAAAGTAGTTCATTAATCACTTTGAGGTAACTTGTTGAAACTAGACTATTTTGTATTATGTATGGTCTTACATCCTGTTCCCAGTTTGTTGGAGTTCCTGTCAGTCAGGTCGTTCTGTGAGAGACCACGGGGGTGTTGGTGCTGTCCTTCCTGACCTCTCGTCCATCCGATGGATCTCGTAGAGCGCAGTAGTAGGCATTAGGCCAAGGCTTGTGCCTGGCTTTCAGCTTGCTTCCTCCTGGTGGGAGGACTTAAAATGTAAACCAGTACAGTTGACCCTCGAACAACACAAGTTTTAACTGTGGGTTTACTTTCGTGTGCATTTTTTTAAATAAATTCACAGTGCTGTGATATATTTCCTCTTACAATTTTTTTAAATAACACTTTTTTTCTCTTTATTGTAAGAATTCAGTGTATAAAACATACAAACTATGTGTCAGTCAAGTGTTTATGGTAAGTAAGGCTTCCAGTCGACAGCAGGCTATCAGTAGTTAAGTTTTTGGGGAGCCAGAGTGTTATACGTAGGAGTGCCTGACTGGCCTAGTCCGTAGACTGTGCGGCTCTTGATCTCAGAGTTGGGAGTTCGAGCCCCCCTCATCAGGCGGGAGCCTACTTTTTATACACAGGTTTTTGCCTGCCCAGAGTGTTGGCGTCCCTAACCCCCACATTGTTCAAGGGTCACCTGTATTTCTACCTGACTTACTTTCTTTAATCTGTAGTGCTGTTAACTTCATTATATTTACACTACGACAGTGGTGGTGTTAGCTTTGACTGGCATACACCCAGATGCGTAAAGGCGAGTAACGAATGAATCCATCCTCGGTTACACAGTGTGCGGGATGTCCTCTCTGGAGTGACCCGATCCCTGTTCAGTGGATTATTGCCTTATGGGAGTATATGTTGTCAGATCTTTCAGGGTTTCAAGAGGAGTGAAAAATCTGGATTTTTAAGAACCTGAAATCACCCTATCTTTATATACTGACAAATAATGCAAAATTTAAAAATAGTTATGCAGGGCAAACCAAATATAATTGTGTTCTGAATGATACTGCTTTGTAACGTTGGGCCTAAAGGGATGCTTCTTGAAAGTAAATACAGGTTTTAGATACTTTAAATGACCTAATTAGGATATACCAGTTAAGAAGAGGCGCTTACAGTCACCTGTTGATGAATGGCTTTAAAATTTCCCGTTTAGTGAATATTAGTCTCAGAATAGTGGATGATTGTGTAATAGTATGTTACAGGTTCTATGTATTTTTTGAGTATGTATTTCTGATACTTTGTATTTTTATTTTTTATAGGGATTTTTTCTATAATCCGTATAACAGAAACGAACAGAAAAAGTAAAGTAAAACAGAAGAAGACTTCTGTTTATTTTTCTGTTTGTTTACTTCTGTTTGCTTTCTGTTGCTCATTTTAATGTGAATTTGGTTTCCCCGAACATTTAAAAGAAACCTCATGTCAGATTGCTTTTCTAAGGTCATGGAGCTCCCTTTCTGGTATTGTGTGTTTGTGCTGTTCAAAAGTCTGCTGTGTTCCTTTCTGAGATTTTCTGGCTCTGGTCTCCTCCCCGGACTTTTATCCCAGCCTGCTTTTCCCTTGGTCTTTGCTGTCCCCGTCGGGCTCAGTGTTGAGCCGGCTCCCAGGAGTTTCTTGTGCCTGTGGCCTCAGTCCTGGAATGGAGCCTTGGAGTGGCTGCTGCGAGAGCTCACAGGATCTAGCTTTCCACAGCCCGGAGGGGCCTGCGCTAGTCCTCTCGTGCACTCACCAGATACATACTAGATCTGTCAGCATGCTGTGTGGCCTCCCTCTGCACTCTTCCACACGGACACTGATAATAATATTCAGGTATTGAGGCTGTTGGTGACTCATTAAGAAAACTTTTCCATACAGTTATTTGTAAATGTTGCCGTTGGGTTTTGGACCTGCTCTCTAGTTCCGTCTGTTTTTTGTGGGGACTCTGATGCAAATACTGCTGTCCTCCCAGAAAACCCGGTGCTAAGTTTGTAGTCTGATGTGTGAGGTGGCAGCAAGAAGCTAGACGATTATTTGTATTTGAATAGATTTACAAATTATAAATAGATTTACAAATTTGTATTATGTATGGTCTTACATCCTGTTCCCAGTTTGCTGGAGTTCCTCTGTCAGTCAGGTCTTTCTTTGAGAGACCACGGGGGTGTTGGTGCTGTCCTTCCTGACCTCTTGTCCATCGGGTGGATCTCGTAGAGCGCAGTAGTAGGCATTAGGCCAAGGCTTGTGCCTGGCTTTCAGCTTGCTTCCTCCTGGTGGGAGGACTTAAAATGTAAACCAGTACAGTTGCCCCTCGAACAACACAAGTTTAACTGTGGGTTACAAATTATGTTTAAGAAAAAAGTCATATTCTTCCTATTGAAGTTGGGGAAAGACTAAGCAGTCATTTGCTGCTGCTTATTTTTAAAAAGCCTTTACACTCCCCCCACAAAAAGAAGACATCGAAAACTTGGAATTAAAGGTGACTTAGGGTCCTGGGTGGCTCAGTCGTTATGCGTCTGCCTTCCGCTCAGGTCATGATCTCAGGCTCCTCAGATGGAGCCCTGCTCGGCAGGAGGCCTGCTTCTCCCTCTCCCACTCCCCCTGCTTGTGTTCCCTCTCTCTCTCTCTCTCAAATAAATAAATAAATAATCTTTTTTTAAAAAAAGGTGACTTAATTTGTGGTGTTGAAAAAGCTGTTGTACTTCTCACATTGTATAAACTCTACTCCTAGCCACAAACACAGTAAATCAGAGAGAATAGGTTGCATCTCTACCCTTTTGTGCCTCTCTTCCAAATTCAGTGCCCAAGTCAGGTCTCGTAAAACATTGAAGGATTACATGAATTACCATTCACTGTTCAGACTTGGTTCTAACCAGGAAATTTACGGAATATTGCCTGTCCTTATTTCCTATATACAAATAAAATAGCATTTGAAGTTCATTCAGAAGACCTCTCTGGAATAATTTATATCGACTGAGGGCCAGTTTGCTCAGTTTCATTCATGGAAAATCAATACAATTTTAAAATACGTATCTGCTTCAAGTTCCTTAATCTCCTAATTAAAAACTCTCTTCTCTCTGTGAACTTAAAAGAATAGCGAGTGTGCAGTGTTTCAGATGGATTTGCAATACCACAGTGATCCTGAATTTGGAACTTAACTTTGAGTATAAACAGTTCAGTCAGTTTGCCACACAGACTTTTAACCATATTGTTGAGTTGTGTGTATAAAGATTTGAAAAAGATGAGAACATTGTATACTGCTTCTCACTACTGTAGATACTAACTTCCATGACATGAATCTATATACATATTTTTTCTCCATTTGTTTTTTAAGGTCTCAGCCAATTTCCTCTCCAGTCATCCTTCAGTTTGGTCATGCAGAGACCCTTCTTCCACTGCTCTCTCTCATGGGCTACTTCAAAGATAAGGAGCCCCTAACAGCTTACAATTACAAGGAACAATTGCATCGCAAATTCCGAAGTGGCCACATCGTGCCCTATGCCTCAAACCTAATATTCGTGCTTTACCACTGTAAAAATGCTAAGACTCCTAAGGAGGAATTCCGAGTGCAGATGCTGTTGAATGAGAAGGTGTTACCATTGGCTCACTCTCAAGAAACTGCCTCCTTGTACGAGGATCTAAAGGACCACTACAAGGACATCCTTCAGAGCTGTCATACCAGTGAGGAGTGTGAATTACCCAAGGTGAACAACACGTCTGACGAGCTATGAGTAACTGAAGAACATTTTTCATTCATCGGGGAGTGATTCATAGGGAGTGAGTACATGCTTGGAATAGGTGGGCAATCCACGGTTACAGAAAGCTTTCTCAGTACTTGAGTATTTCTGTCTTTTCACAGAAAAGCGTTGAATTTCTTTTTGAATCTGGACGTGGATGTGTAAGAAACTATATTCTTCACTGGAGCAGCCCTCTTAGGAGAAAAAAATCGATTTAAAGAAATAGCTGGCACCGCAAACGTCTACAGAAATTAGATCCTTCCTATTTATATAAGAAATCTCACACTGAGATGGAGTATGATTTCAAAGTGATACTTGAAAGTGCTGGACTCACAACGTATGTCATTTGGATGATCTATAACTTGACTGAGTGCAGGGGACTTTCCAGTTGTGATGCCCTTCTCTGTCTCTCCCTCAGGTAGCTCAGTTCTGGCATCGTCAGTCTTCATCAGAAATAGTGCGGCGCCGGGACTGTCGTTTTGGAAGAAAGCTGACATCTCTAGTTAAGAATTTGAAACAATATTAAGAAGCAGAGTGTGATTTTTCAAAGGACACCTTCACTTGAAGGAAGACAAAAAGTATCATAAAATAGATATTTTTGTTAAAAGTATTTATAAAGTATTTGAACACTTTTTTCAATAATTCCTTTTAACCTCCTAGTAAGTCTCACAAGGCCTTTCTTTAATATCTTACCTGTTTTACATTTATAACAATGGAAGAACAAAGAGGACCATTAGCAACAAGGAAGACGGGTAAATCAGAGTTTCTTAAATCCATTACTTTGAAGTTTTTTTCATTCTGTCACTTTGCTTCTATTTTTATATTTTGTTATTATGTGAAATGTATCTTTTGGTTATCACCTTTCCATTTTTTTTTTTTTTCCCTAAGTAAAGACTTTATCCTGGCTGGGTTAGTTTCACAGATCTAAACCCATTTCAAAGAGATACTTCTGAATTTTGTCAAATGCCGTGAAAGTGTTTGCTATAAAAATAAACAGAATTCTTGTGATTTTACTACCAGATCTTTTCTGCTGTGTCAATACACAATCAGTAATTGATGGTAAAAAGTTGGAACTTCAAGCAGCTTTGACAAAATCAGGCAATATAAGGCAATTTTCTTCTATTAGAAATTTCCTCAAGTAGATTTCCACTTCTTGAAGAAAAATGGAAATACATTTTATTAAAAATCTAAATAAGAAATATCACAGCCACATACTGAAAATTCTAAAAGAGGCACGGATCCTCTGTTGATCATTGATCTTCAAATGAATCACATCCATAAAATAGGCCATTAGCTGACCCAGTACACTGCTGATGGTTCCCGCAACGGGGTGCTGCTGGCTAATTTTTTCTTTTTAATTTGTAAATGGGCGGAGAAGAAGAGGATCATCTAACAGGCATTCACGTGCATCATCCTGTTTCCTCAGAATAACATTGTGACTTAGGTGCAAGTAGGAACAGTTGAGGTCTTTTTTGTGTTCCGTGCCTCGAGGTAACCACCAGCATAAAATCCGGTATTTACCATTCCGTTGCATGCTTGACTCTGGAAACTTACAGTATTGTGGGGATTTTAAAATCTTTACAAAATAACCAATCTTGAATATCCTGGTAATCTTGACTGAGCGACTTATTTTAACTGCTATGTTTTCTTTTCAGGACTTTTCTTGATCCAGATTTATTTGTCACAAGTCAGTATTGTCAGCTCATCGATACTTGTTGAGTACTTTTTGTGAACAAACACTCGACTCGGTCTATGCATGTCTAAAATTGAATGAACCTAGTTCTTTCAAGGGGGGTATCTCAAAAGGTCTTAAAACAAATTTACTTGGTGTCTGATACACTAAGTAATTTTTGATTCACAGACATCTCCTAGACTATGAAAGTTTTTAAGGAGGTATTTAATTTTGTTAAAATAGGACCGTATAATCATCTTGATAGTATTTTAGGAGGGAGGGCAAGTGTCGTCCATTTTTGCTAATACTACAGAGATTGTGTTATATTATTTCTGGTGCTATTATTCCCATTTAAAATAATGCCAGAAGCTGAAGAATTTCATGATAAAAACTGAAAGGTCTTTAGGATAGGATATATAAAAAGTTGAACATTGAAAAATCATCTTTGGCTAACGAGAGTTCATTCAGAATAGATGACCAAATTATTCAGTTAAGCCAAACTTAAATGATTATTGGTTCTGACATTTTCATCAATTAGTAAACAGCTACTGACATTAGCCATTTTTCTGTCTAATCTACGATTTGATGTGTGCCGTGCATTTTACTCCCTTTTTTATAGGCATGTTCTCATTTTGAAGTTTCTCCTCTCCAATACTTAATCATTCACTTGATACTAATTTTGTATAGAGTCTTGATTGTAATTTTAACACTGAAAGCAAAACTCCACTTGTAAATAAAAAAGAGCTGGATTTTTTTTTTCTAGGCATAATCAACTTTTATATCTTTATTAGATTGCTTTCCTTTTGTAAACCACAGAATTGATGCATGCCCTTAAATACTTGGGAGTCATGTAGAACCAAAGCAGAGCATATTTCCTCTAAGATGGATATTTCATGTGGTGTTCATTAATGATTCTTGGAATTCGGACTGTCTTCTGCCAAATGGAAGCTGGAAATAAATATTTGCATTACCGTATAATTTGCCTGTATCTAGCTGTCCTAAACTTACTTCCCAGATCTGCGTTCTCTCCAGGCAGTTCTTGGTCTCTCACTCTTTTAGCATTTCCTTCCACTCACCTCGCAGCCCAGAAAGCACATTCACATCAATCTGTTAAGCTGTTTTTATTGTGGGTGTGTAAGTGGGATTTTTGAGAAAATTCCACAGTGCTCCCCCCTCCTGCCCCCAAAAGATGTCATGTTCTTCCAGTTAAAAGACTTGTACTTTGAGCTTCCTATCTGGAATTTGGGAGGAGGTTAACCTTTAGAGCTTTAACAATTGGAGGTGCCTAGCTGGCTCAGTCCATCAAATGTGTGACTACTGATCTCGGAATCGTGAGTTCTAGTCCCATGTGGGGCATAGAGTTTACCTAAAAAACAAAAAACAAATAAAAACATCATTACTGAAGTAATACATCTTAGGAAAGAAGGATTCTTCCTACAACTAGTCCCAATTCAGCGTCTTCCATGTACTAGTCCCAGATTGTAAGCCATTATTTAGACCCAAGCCATTCATGTACACACTTCTGTTTGATGAACTGGAAGAACAAATATTTGTTCATTAAAATGACGGCCTTCTAAATTAAATAATACTCCTAGTATAACAAGAAAATGCCATTAGAATATTGTACGTGATTTCTAAAATAGCTGATATGGAAAATTAGGCTGGGATAGAAATCTGTAGGGTTATCTCTGCTTTTTTCCTTAGAGTTTATCCTGCCAAACTTGGTTCTGATTGTCTTTTGACCAAACATGAACAATATGGTTGCTTTGGGAAACTTTTTCAACAAATATTCTAGAAAACAAAAGTCCAGTTTCTATATAAATTATACCAATATGTACTGGTGAAACATGTCTTTGGAAATACATCCAATGAGAAAGTTCTATTTAATTGCTTAGAAGCATTCTTACGTGGAGCTAGGAAGAACCCTAGTTTTGCTCTTCCCCTGAGAGACCAGCGTTAGTCTCTTCTTACAATTTCTGTCCTCGCTCTTGCCTTCCCAAGGAGGTGTGAACACTAGTCTCAGTGTGGGACAAGAGTGCGTTTTCTGTCTGCAGCGTTGCTCCCTGAAACTTGCTATCACTCTTCTGTTGGGGAGATTAGTAGGAGAGCCCGATTGTAGTCTCCTTAACCCACGAGTTCTGTCCACAGTGGGGAAAAAAAGCAATCGGCTTTCACAGTTTTTCTTGCCACTTCACTGCTGATGACTGAAAAGAGGCTCAGGAGGGATTGAGAGTTTGGGGGCAGACGATTGAAGGAATGAACGAGAAACCATCCCCTGCCTTTTCCTTGCTGAGTTAGAACCCGTCCATGGAACTCCCAGGCACGGATGGGGAACCAGAAGGAGCTGGGATTCTGCATGAGCCTGCTCCCAGGTCTTAAGGTCTTTCTCAGACTGGAAATGGGAGGGAGCAGCCAACACCATGGAACTCTTTCAAACAGGTGCTGCTGATTTTTGTCTCAGTCACCTGCTTTTTTAACAGCTCTAAAAACTCTGGTTATGGGGCACCTGGGTGGCTCCGTTGATTAAGGGTCTGAGCCTTAATCAACTGAGCCTTAATCAACTGAGCCTTCGGCTCAGGTCATGATCTTGGGGTCCTGGGATTGAGTCCCACGTTGGGCTCCCTGCTCAGCGGGAGTCTGCCCCCTCTGCCCCTTCCCCCACTCGTTCTTGCTCTCTCTCTCTCAAATAACATCTTTTAAAAGTAAAAGTTCTGGTTATTAAGGATGTTACAAGCACCGCCCCAGACAGGGGTCCGTGCATTGGTTAGTATTTGTCTCGTCTCCTCTTTGAAGAAACATCACCTCCTGTTACAAAGTCATCATGTAACAAGACACTTGATAATTACCAGTGTATCTGGTGTTAACTAGGTCCCCCAGAAAATCGTGTGTAAAATTCTAGTTACCATTGGGTAAGGGAACAATCTACGCCTACCGTGTCCTACGGAAGGCCATCACGGACTACCGAGTCGGTGGTGTGAAACCCATTTTGCAGGTGAAGAAATGAGGTTGAGAATGAAAGTGACTTTTTTTTTTTTAATTTTTTTTTAAAGATTTTATTTATTTATTTATTAGGAAAGAGAGAGAGTGAGAGAGAGCATGAGAAGGGAGAAGGTCAGAGTGAGAAGCGGACTCCCCATGGAGCTGGGAGCCCGATGTGGGACTCGATCCCGGGACTCCGGGATCATGACCTGAGCCGAAGGCAGTTGCTTAACCAACTGCGCCACCCAGGCGCCCGA
>JAPYYJ010002093.1:0-13298 GCA_028533885.1 Nasua narica | reverse complement strand
GTGCTCCTTGCCCTGAGCTTCCTGCTCACCGCCCTCTGTCACCCTGACCTGGTGAAGTCCTACTGGGTCCCCAAGCTCCCGTCCCATCCATGCGTCAGAGAGTTGCTGACCCGGGAGATGCCTCTTCTCTACTCTCTAGTTGTCTTTAAAGCTCCTTTTTTAGCATTTATTCCGGCCCCCCTCCTATCACTCCTTCTTCCTCTTCTGCTTCTTCTTCTTTTTTTTTTTTTTAAGATTTTTTTTTTTAATTTGACAGAGAAAAACACAGTGAGAGAGGGAACACAAGCAGGGGGAGCAGCAGAGGGAGAAGCAGGCTTCCCGCCGAGCAGCCAACCCGATGCAGGGCTCGATCCCAGGACCCTGGGATCACGCCCCGAGCCAAAGGCAGACGTTTAACGACTGAGCCACCCAGGCGCCCCCCTCCTATCCCTTCTTATTGAACAAGATATTTTGTATTGAGATTCAGCGTATCATATTCATCGAGCTTAGGAGATGTAGACGTGAGCTACTTTAAGTGTAAATCTCTCTTCAGCACTGATCACGTGGGTGACCCTGAGGACATGCTTAAAAGTCTCTAAGCCTCAGTTTACTCCGATGTAATGCTAGACACCTGGTCTAGCACGGTGGTTGGCCCATAATAGATGTCCAAAAATATGCATAAGATTGAACCAAATTGTGAGTCTTTCTGAGGTTTGAACGTATGCCCCTGTTTCCATAAATAGTAAGCTGGGATACAAAGGTTTATGTCATAGAATCATTCTGAGAACTAATGAAATGGGACATATTGTGGCAGGCAGAGACTGAAGATGGCCCCAAGATTCCCACCCCCACCCCCATGTATGCTCACAGCCTAGCTTCTCCTGTGGAGTGCACAAGACTGGTGACGATGATGGGATGCCACCACTTTGGTTACCTTGCATTCTATGGCAAAAGGGATTTTGCAAATGTGATGGAGGTCCCTCATCACTTCTCTTTCAGTTAGTCAAAAGGGTGACCATCCTAGGTGGGCTACACCTGATCAGGTGAAGACATAGGGGAGAAGCCACGGCAGCTGATGTTCTTCTGTTGGCCTTGAAGAAAGCAAATGGTCATGCTGTGGACTGCCTAAGAAGGATTCCATGGCAAGGATCTGAAAATAGACTCCAAACTGACAGCAAGCAAGGCAAGAAGGACCTCAGTCATACAGATGCAGGAACTGAATTCTGCTAACAATCACATGAGTTGGAAGAGAATGCCAAGCCTCAGAGGAGACCTCAGCCCAAATGACACCTACCTTTCAGCCTGTGAGCCCCTAAGCAGGGAACATAGTGCCACGATGTGTGGATTTCCCATCTAGAAACATGAGCTCTGAATGGGAGTTATGAGTCACCATGTTTGTGACCATTTATTCCATAGTAATGGGACAGCAGTACAAAAGTAAAGGGCTCCCACGTGGTCCAGGGCAGACTAAGTGCTCAGTGGATGATAACTCTTCTCATTCTGTTCTTCTTGCTCCTCCATCTCTTTTCTTTTTTTCTTTTTTCTTTTCTTTTCTCTTCTCTTCTCTTTTCTTTTTTTTTCTTTTCTTTTCTTATTTCTTTTTTTTAAAGAAAGTACAAAGCTCCATCCTCAAACTCAGATGGGCATGAAACACAGCTATATCCTTCCCTCCTGTAATAGTCTGGGCGGGCCACCATAGCAAAGTTCCACAGATGGGGTGGCTTGAGCAACCGCCATTTATTTTTTTCACAATTTGGGAGGCTGGAAGCCTGAGATCAAGGTGTCAGCAGGGGCAGTTTCTTCCAGATGCCTCTCCTTGCTTTTGAAGATGGCTTTCTTCTCCCTGTGCCCTCACGCCTCCTCTCTGTGCCTGTGTGCATCCCCATTTCTTCTCCTTATGAAGACACCATTCATACTGAATGAAGGCCCACTCATATGACCTCATTGAAACTTAATTACCTCTTCAAAGCCTCTATCTCCAAATACGGTCACATTCTAAAGGACTTCCACATATGGAATTTGTGGAGACACAGTCCATAACTCCTCCTAGGGCTTGAGTTAATTTCTATTTGTTGGGGCAACAGAGTTAATTTCAGCTGATGCACGGAGTTCTTCCTCTGTCAGCCTTTTCCTTGTCCCAGGTCTTGGATAGCTCCTTAGGTTTTACTTGGTTCCATAGAGTTTCTTTTCTGCTCCACTCAGCTTCATGGGGACCCTTCTGTGGTCAAGCTGGGTGTGGTAGTTGGTGAGGCTGACCAGGGCCTCGAGTGAAGACCCACGTATTCCATGAGGACATTTACTGTCTGCAGTTGCAACATTTCCCTGGGGCTCCACATAGAAAAGAGGCCCAGATTGTCTCTATTCTCAGCTTCCACAAACCTACCTGCATGTGGGTGGGATGATCCCTGCCAAGCTTTGGATTGCTGGTGTCCAAACCTTCATGTCTTCCTTGTATCTCCCTTCTCTCTTCGGTTGAGGCCAGAAGACCAGGAAGGGGAAAGCTATAACTGCTCCACTCACCTTTGTCTATATATTTCTTTGTATCCCTGAGGATCTTAGTTGTTGTTGCCGTTGGATAAAAGCCAGGCAAGGAGAGAAGTGCATTTTATTTCTGCCTTGATGTTCTCTACCTCCAAAGCAGTGAAAATGAGAAAAATCTGGCTCTTCCGAGGAGGTGCAGATGGGGGAGGGAGAATTTCCAGGAGGGAGGGACATAGTAGTTCACATTTCAGAAATATTATCCTGCCACAAATTGCTTAAAGCTCAGTACTGGGTTCCACCACCATTGTCATTTCAAGTAGTCTATCCCAGTCTCTCCAAGAGAGTTCCTTCATCTGTTACACACCATAATCAAAGTTCAGATGGGGCAACAAAGTTCAAGGGCCTCGCACACTTGCAAAATTTAAGATTCCTGGCAAAAACCAAGGCTAGAGCTGATGCCTTCATGGAACTCCTGCCTCCCAGAACACCTGCTTTGGAATACTTGAAGAGAAGTTATCATATTTAAGTGAATAGAATATGTCGATTCAGAATTAGGACAAAAACACATCTAGAGAAAACACATGCTGAGGTTACACACAAATGGTTTGAAAACATTTACATTCCTATTTGGGAGCCAGTTTGATAAACACCATGGTGAATCCTCACTGGACCCTGTAAGTTCCTTCTGTTTTCCCGTACAGGTCTCTTAAGGCTTCCATCTTCTTCAGGGACTCTTCAACTTGAGCCACAGTGATTGGCTAAGTGTTTGGCACATGTCTCAAGTTGGGCCAATCATAGATCCTCACATCCTTGACCATCAAATTGGCTGTATGTGGACATGTGACTCAGGCTGGGCCAATCCCAACCTCGTTTACAAATTCCTTAAGATGGGGCTCTGTGTGGATGAGTGTGGTGCGGGTAAGTGGGAAGTGGGGAGGGAAAGGAGGTTCTCCCGTCTATGATCTGGGAGCGCCTGAGCCCAGGAGTCGCTGGTAGCCAAGGAAACTGAGAGTTTGACAGCATGAAGCCAAATTGCTGAAAGAATCAGAGGGAGAGAGAGAAGATTCTAATGGCATCCTCTTTCCCGATCCTGCTTGTGTCCCTGAGCACCCCACAAATGGGGTATGTGAGCCATAGATTCCCTATTTTCCTAAGATAGTCTTGGCTGTGCTACCATTGCTTGTAAACACAGTCAGCCTTGACTAAGGAAGAATTAGGTCTCAGCATCAAGGTAGTATGCGACAGAAGAGAACGAACTGTAAGAGCCCCACCTCAGACAGACTTGGGTTCACAGCTGATGCCCTGATTCTCTATTTATCATCTGGGATCTCAGGCAGAATCATCGACCTCTTCGGGCCTTAGTGTCCTCATTTCCAGAATAAGGAAGTTAGGGCAATAAAACCCCTTCTGAATCTGAAGGTTGTAGTTTGGCATTTTTACCCACTTCGCATAATCATTATTCAGAAACTTTGCCTTAAAGCCAATTTATTAAGCCCATCCACATATTTATTTTTGCCTAATATTTGAAATTCTTCATTCCATGAACATATATTGCAGATTTCCTATTATGGTGCCTCCTTCCTTTGACTAAGGCATGTGTCACACGGGTGAGCATGTGATGCAAGATGGGTAAGTCAATATTCTTCCAAGGATTTTTCATCCTGGAAGAGAAAAGGTCTTATCTTTTGAGTCATGGAGCAGCTATCTTCCCTGACATATGGAGAAAGTCTGCATTTAACAGGAGAGAAGGGTGCTGAACAGCAGCATGGAATCGAGAAGAACCACAATAGAGACAGAGTGTGATAGCATGGAATGTTGATGTGACTGAGTGCAGCTTCATTCTGTATCCATCCATCAACAACAACATACTAAGCGTATACATTTTCCCCCTCAAACTACTTTACATTGGGTTTTTGTTACTTGTACCTAAGAAAGTTCTAACAGTAGGCAACCAGGTGTTCTGATTTGTCTGGGTGAGTCTTGTCTTTATGCCTATTATGGTGTGTTTATTAATATCATCTAACTTAACTCTCAGAAGTACCCTGGTTGAACGATAAATTCCGTTGTTAGTCAGCCTGGTGCTTATGGGCCAATAGAAGAATTTATAAGGGGTGGGAGAATCATATATTCTAAGAAAAGATAAGGTAAAAGAAAACCAGAGGAAGCAAAGGATTTATTGTAGAGAGGTGAGCTTCTGTTTGCCCCACTCTCGGAAGGAAGCAAAGGATGGGATGGCCCGATGGAGGGAGGGTGAGATGCCAGAAAAACATGACAGAGGAATGATACTAAAGATAATTGATTCAAAGTATTCCTCTTGGCTTCCTGCTTTTAAGAGATTTCCCAGAAGGGAAGGTCTGGTCTGCCCTCTTCTGCCAATCTCTCTGATGTTGGGTCTATGTCCAGTTCCTTCCTGGGAATTCCAGGTCCTGGAGAACTCCAAAGATGCTGCCCCTTAGGAATAACTAGAGGACTTATCACATCCATTCCTGATCTTTATAGTCAGAGATGACCAG
Source organism: Nasua narica (assembly GCA_028533885.1). NCBI lineage: Eukaryota > Metazoa > Chordata > Mammalia > Carnivora > Procyonidae > Nasua > Nasua narica. The sequence continues at coordinate 8,325 of JAPYYJ010002093.1, read as the reverse complement.
AGCTCACTGCATTTCTAAAGGACTGTAGCAAAGGGACAATGGTGAGCACCCTCCTATGTTTAGATATTTTCCATTCATTACCTATATTACAGGGAACCGCATGGGTGGAACATTTGCAAGAACACTATTCCCATTGTGGGTTTTGCTCTGTGCCTTCCAGTTCGTCTGACTTCTCTCTTGGCATGGGTCAAGGTGACATTTCTATTCCCCTACTCAGTGATAAAACTAACTTCAAACAAAAATGATAAATACCAGAATTAAGTTGGAAGTAAAGAGATCTAGAAGATGTTACCTCCTCAGCATAATGGAACGTGAATGGCGCCTGAAGAGTTCTTTGCAAAGTTCTGAAGAAAGCAAAGATGTTTCAGGGACATATGCAGCCTACAGTTCTCTACAGAGGCTGGAGCCCAGTATCATGAGAGAATGCCAATTTGAAGAATTTGGAATAAAGAATTACTCAGAAATAGAAATCGTTTTGGCAGAGTCGAAATGTTATATCAGTACAAAATGACTTCAAATTAATGGGCAGAATTCAATTTTGTTCATATGCATGCTCCAGTTTGGGAAGGGAGTCAAGTGCAAGGTCTACATGGGGCTTTGAAAGACCCTGGATTTTCTGACAATTCTTCCTTCCTACAAGTTAGAATTTAGAGCCGAGCTTGACTGAAGCCCCATGTATATTATACAAAGATGTGTGAGTTCAGACAATGGCAGTGACCAGTAAGGACAACTTTGAACATATTTAGGTCTACGAAACATCATTTGAGGCAGTATGTAGACCGAATTATTTCCTGGCCCATACCACAATGTCATGGGGCTTGGAATTTGCTAAGCCTGTTTACCTTGCCAGAGAAGTGGGTTGCACCCTTGTGAATGTGAAGTAGCAGTAAGCATCCTGTGTCTGAATTCTGTGTCTGTATCTGTCTTTATCTCTACCCATGTCTGTGTCATCTGGTGACGTCTATACACCCAGACACACTTGGGATTAGACCTGGTTCAAAAGCACTTTCCGGGGCCCCACTCTGGGCAGAATTTTGGTCTAGGCTCTGGTGCTTCAGTAAGAAAGGTGTCCTGGTTCCTTCCACCATGTGCTTGCGACCTCTTTAATGTTAAGTTGGGGAGTAAAACATACTAATGTCACATTTAAAGAGCCCATTGGCATTTATGAGATGCTCTCACATCAACAAAAACCTGTGAAGATGAGAAGACCTGTTCTTCCCATTCTGCAGATGGGAAACTCAACTCAGAAAGGCCAAGAGCAAATTCAAGGTTCCCCAGCCACACAGAACCCAGTCTCCACTTCCTCCTCTTCTGATGTCACTTTCAACTAGCTCACCTTTCTGTTTGGCATTTTATTTTATTTTTTTAAGATTTTATTTTTAAGTAATCTCCACACCCAACTTGGGGCTCGAATTTACAACCCCTAGATCAAGAGTTTCAAGCTCTACCGACTAAGCCAGTCAGGGTCCTCTCTGACATTTTAAATTCCAGTAGGTGGACAATCCTAAGAGTGGATATGGTAGTGAAGAATTAAAACAAAATGCTTTAATGCTCTACCATGAAAACACACATGGACTTGAGGACATATGATTGTCTTTGCCTTGTGATTTAATATTATGACTTCAGAACTTGGAGAATAACTTAATTTGAATTTTTTTCTCCTTAAAGCTTTCTGAGACCATTTTAGGGGGCAAATAGCCTGGTTTAGTCTGCCCTTTCTTCCCACCTTCTGTCCCTCTATCTCTCCCTCCTTCCATCCTTCTTTCTTTTCTTCCTCCCTTACTGAGTCATCCGTCCTTGAATGCATCACCACCAGTAAAAACAGAACTGCCCCATTTGAACAGTTACAGAATGTTCCATTGGATGGCTACGTCAAAGCTTATTTAGCCAGGATCCTCTTGTTGGGTATTAGTTTACTCCCAGTTTTGTGGCGATGATGATTATGATAAGCTCTTTAGGTAATTCTGTTGTCCACTCAAATATAAGGACCACTTGCATGCTGTGTAATAACAACGTCTTCACCCGCCTTTCTGAGTATCCCATAATCCCTTCACCTCCATGACTCCACCCCCAATGGCTAACTCCTACAGTCGTTGGCCTCTTCATCTAAGGAATAGAGGTGATGGAGTGCTCACTGCTATCAGTCATTGAGAGGACTAAATATGTTAATGTCAGCCGAAATCCTAGAATAGGGCATTCCCATAGTAAGAACTCAGTTAATGCTAGTCATTCCCCCATTGCAATTCTTATTACCAGGAAATGATCCGTGTCCAGGATGACAAAGACATGGATACTGCTACTCCCCACTCCGTGGTGGGCCTGAGATAATTATGATTCTCTTGGAAAATCATCAGTTGACCTGCATGAACTGGGGAGGCAGTAGGTCAATTGATGTCTCTTATTTTTTGATACAAAAGTCATTTATGGGCAGGGACCTCAGGACTTGGAAACGGAGTTTCTCTATTGACACAACCATTGAAATGACTCCTCCAAGATTCAGGTGGGGTGGAATTCAGGAAGCAAAACTGCTATGGCAGTTTCCTCCTTCCAGAGCCCAGATGACAGAAGCCACAGCTTCCTTCTTCCCAAAGGGGAGGAATCTCGGGGATGCCAAGTCTGCAGCCTCCTGAGTTTCCGGAGAGGGAGCTGTGAAATTCTGGGATCCTATTCAGAGCTCTTGCGATGTGCTCAGAGATGATATTAAATGTTTTATATCATTTTGGCCATGATACAGCCACACTTACCTCTGATTCTAAAGCAGCTCAGAATTTCATTAGACCTTTCCTCACTTCCTGATGCACCCTCCTCCCCCAACTCTCTTCTTTAATAATGAGGAAACTACATGACAATTTCTTAAACTCAGTAGGTGTGTATTCTGTAACGTTCTTTCTTACAAATGTGTGCATTGGATATATACATTTTCTCTAGGAAAGCAGATAGTACACATTTAACGTTAAGGAAATAGACTCTTCTAAAACACATGGTGATGCTTCTGCCAGTCTATAAACTGTATGGTATAAACACTGAGCCCAGGTATCCAGATGTCATAAAATACCCATTTGATGTAGCTTTTATTTGCCATCAAAGGCTGCTATCTCACAACACAGAACCAAATCCCGTGGCAAACTTTGCTTTGCTTCAATCAGATAAGTATGATTCCTGTAGAACTTCATTTATCTAACCTACCCCCAACCTCCAATTCTGGGGAGAGGACTTATTGCCCTGAAACTCTCTGCCTTCTGGAGAGACCCAGATAGTCAGCTCACAAGGAGGAGAGAACAGGACTCCTTCTGTGTCCCCAACTTCCACTCCCTCTCCCACATGGCTGTGTGTGTGTGTGTGTGTGTGGTGGGAAAAGAGAGGCCCTCAGCCAGGTAGGCAGTTACTAACCAGTGGCTATTCTGCACGATGGTGACCAGTTCTGCTGTTGGGTGATAGGGACATTAAGATGAGTAGGACCCAGTTCCCACTTAGGAACTTACAAGCGCGTGGCAGGGATGGACAGGTACAGAGACTCAGGTAAAAATGGGTTATCTTGTAAGGAGGGTCCAAATGTCAGGGATATGTAAGAAAGCTTCCTAGAAATCTGGCACCAAAACTGAGGCATGATGGATAAGTAGGTGTTCCCGAGGCAAACAAGAAGGGGAAGGTGAAAGGTATGTTTCATTCTTAGGCATGGAGGTATGGGGTGCAACAGTGGGTACAGTGAAAACAAGTTCAGCATAGCTGCACTATTGAATGCTCAGGAGTGGGGGTGGGGGATGGCCGCCTATCTCCTTCATCATCTGGTTCCTTCTCAACAGGAGAGCATCACCACTCAGGTGGCCTGGTCAGCAGAGCCATTGGCTACTTGGATCTGCATAGACTCTCAAAGCTACGGACGATGTCTTCTTAATCGAACCTTGTTGGCTTCACCCTTGTCTAGCCCCTCAACTCTTATGTTAGGAAATAGGCAGCCTCCTCTTTATTTTCTCTGCCTTTAGCTTCCCTCGCTTCCTCAATCTGTCTTCTTAACTGCATTGAAATGATTTCTCTAAAACAGGACCCTCAATGGATCCTAAGGGTTTATCGTGGATCCTGAAGTGTGGTTTTGTATCAGAATCACCCAGGGTAGGGGAAAGTCTCACAAAATGCAGTTTCTTTACTCCCTCTTCAGATCTACAAGAGCAGAATTCGGAGATGGGGCTTCGTACCTGCATGAAAGACACGTGCACACAGACACACATGCGCATGCACACGCACACACACACACACACAATCATACAGTACATTATTGACTGATGATTTATCAGTGATTGGCAAGATAAATATGCATACCTGATACAAAAATTTAAAAAGCACAAAAATGGCATGAAGAGCTAAAAATAATTCTATCTTATCCCTATCTCCCGGTCATTCATTTTATTGACTCTGAGAAACACTATGTTTATTACATATACAATCATATGGTTATGAGGGTTTTTAACATGGTGGCAACCCAGAATGCACTGTTCCTCCTCTTGTCTTGGTTACCCAGCCATCTGTCTTTGAGAATATTTTCATCGGTATATTAAATTTGCCCCATTTTTAAAGGCTGCAGTATATTTCATCGTATGTGTATCAAAACATATTTAACCAATATCATTTTGGTAGATTTGGGTTTGTTTCCAATCCTCTGAAGACAACATTTATAACAACTTGTAATTTGAAACTCATTCCATGGTGCATAAAATCTAAATCCTTAACTTGGATCACCCATTATCTCCATGAATTCATTTTTTTAAGGTTTTATTTATTTATTTGAGAGAGAGAGAGTACTCAGAGGGAGAGGGAGAGGCAGACTCCCTGCTGAGCAGGGAGCCCGATACAGGGCTCAATGTGGAGCTCGATCTCAGGACCCTGAGATCATGACCCAAGCTGAAGGCAGACACTCAACTGACTGAGCCACCCAGGCACCCCAAACACCCAGAATTAAGTACTAACACCTAGACATATTTTTTTCCAGACCATGGATTAATTTCTTACCATATTTTCATAGCTTTACCTTGGGACAATTCAAACTTTCTCTTATAGGGTAGTCTACACTATGTGATGTTACAACTTCTTGCTCTTGTTTGTAATATTCCTAGTATATCAGGAACCTTCCAGTTCTTGGCAACCCCAATTCTTGGGTTTCCAGTTTCATGTTCTGACTACTGTCTTCCATCTTCTGCACTAATCTCATCTGTCATGCACACTGGTGTGAACATGAAACATTTATTATGTTTCAGAAACAGAGGAAAATGAAGTTTTCTCAAATTCACAATTAAAAGTTTGTATCCAAGATGGCAGTGGAAGTCATAAGAATTAGTCTATGGTAATTCAACTCTCAGAAGCAGTTAAATTGGTGTGAATTAGCAGTATATACATTGACAAACAGAAGTTCTATGTTCGTCCTTCTTGATATGATGGACTTTTCTTCAAGTTTCATTTCTTTTGCTAACAAAGCTGTGTCTGGTGTGAATCCTCCTTCCTTCCTGATAGCTGGTTTTAGGGATGACCTTCAGTAATATGTGGGGTAGGAACCATGGATGCCTGTCTCTCCACATGTTTTCCACACATACATGTCTTATATGTCCAGCCCTCCCTTCCCCTCTGGCTCGAGTTGGTTAAAAAAATATTTAGAAAAGTCATCAATTCCTGCTTTGTTGGCTACCTCCCCATTTTAGGTTTTTCTTTAAAAATAATCCCCCCTAACAACTTTATAATATTCTTGCTTAGACCAGGTGGTTTGGGGATATTGACTTTGGCTTCTCCATCACCATGACTCCAAGGATGGCCTTGTGGTCTGGTGATAGCCAATCAGAGTGCTTCATTACCTTCCATCGACCTGATTGCTGTGGACATGGGCACATGATGAAACTCCTATTCTGGGAAGACATAATCTGATTGTTATATTAAAAAAATCAGGCATTCAGGGCTGGGCCAATTAATCATGGTTAGGAGGTTCTGGTCACTTGGTAAAAACAAAAATGGTGGAAGCCTCTTCCCTGTGGATGTTCGAGATGGGAGCACTGTCCATGAAAAGGGGTTTGTTCTGAGCTGGGCTGACTTTTCCTAAAATTTGCATTTATGAACTCAGCTCAACATTTTAACTTTGGAAGGGAAGAGGATTTTGCACAGTCATTGACCTTTATGCCAGTTTGTCAGAACTGAGAATATCCTCAGAAATTTTCAGTCCAGTCGCCTCATTTTGCAATGAAGAAACTGAGGCCCAGAGCAAGGCAGGAAGTTGTGCAACGCCTGCCAGTGAGTTTGCTGCGACGTGACCCTGGGAGACAGATCTCCCGACTCCAGCTTCGCATTCCATCCATTACTCCACGATTCCTCTCTCTGCCTAGCTTTCGTGGTTTCCTGAAAGGGAAACAGATAAGGGAGCATGAACTTGAAACACAGGAGAATGCCTCCGCCTTCAAATCCATTACTGAGGGAGGTAGCTTGGCTGGGCCCAGCTGAATGATAATGTGCTCTTCTTGGACCTGGCCTTGGCTGATTGGCTGGTGCTCCATCATCGAGAGCCTTGTTCTCAGACATTTTCATTAAGACTCTGCCCACTATGACATGCTGGCGCCATGCCATTCCTTGTGTGCGTGCCAAAACGCTTTTGTGAAACCATTAAAAGAAACCTTTCCTAAGAAGAGCACTGTAGGAAATGAATTCCTGAAGGTTAACATGCCTAGCATATGGGTTTGACCACAAGTGGGAACCCCACATGAAAGCTTGCAAATGGACAATCATTAAAGGGAGATCCAGTCTGCTCTGCCTCGCCCTGTGTGGCCTGTCCTTCACACCCCCCCACCACCACCACCACAACTGGAACAGCTATCACTAGAATCACTACAACTTCAGCAACAAAAACCTGGAGGAGATGGTCATGTAGAAAGAGTGGTATCCATCTGACATAACCACATACCTGGGTATGTGCGCAACTAGGGTCTCCCCCTTTCAAGTGTGTCTTGTGCTCAGTGAATGCTCAAAGAACTTGGACGGGATTATCAATGGCCTTATCTCCTCTGGAGTCATGGGTAGTAAAGCTTGCAGTGTCAAAGGCCTGTAGGAACAGAGAAGACACTGCTGTCCCATTGATGTGAAAAACCAGATTAAATGCTTAGGATGAGAAATATAATCGGTTTGAACACAACAAAAAGTTCCAGCAATGCATCTTGGTGATGTTCATGCTAAACTTGAAATTTGTGATCATAAATAATGCTGTTTCTTTATTAAAAATAGTGATATTGTTTTATTTAATCTGTAATATTTGTTTTATTGTTGCTTTCCTGCACAACTTCATAATAAATCCCCTTCTGCTAAGGTGACCCGAGGGTGTCTCTTGAATTACTGAAACTAACTGAAATTACTGAAACTAACACATTTCTTCCAGGAACCCTACATCGAATGGTCACTTTCTTGATGGTATACTAGTTTATGTTCAGTAATTGACTTTCAAAAAAAAAAAATCCTCTGATTTGTAGTGTTTGCTTATTTCCCTGGTGTAAATACTTCCATTAGGTCCAGCTTCACGTAACCAATGTGATGTTGTCACTGAAGAGGCAATTGGGAGAAGGGTGGTGGCACCACATTAGACACAATAGGTATAAATAAACTTGAGGGCATAGATAATAGTAAAACATAGAATAGTTAGAAAGTATCAAGATCAAGTTAAAAAGTATTTATTACCTTTGTCTTTAATATCATTTATTTAAATAGTTGTATAATTTAATGGTTTTGAAAGATGTTATTTATTTATTTATTTATTTACTTGAGAGAGAGAGAGAGAGAGAGGGAGAGTGTATGTGAGCAGGGGAAGAGCAGAAGGAAAGGGAGAGGGAGAGAATTTCAAGCAGACTCCGTGCTGAGTGTGAAACCCGATGTGGGGCTTGATCTCATGACCTTGAGCTGAAATCAAGAGTCAGATAGATGCTCAACCAACTGAGCCACCCAGGGACCCCTGTAAAATTTAATTTTTTTATGATTTAATTTTTGATAATATTCGTGTTTAACAACTGAATCGTAAAGTCTCTGAGGAGTTCACATCTGGCTCTTAGGAACCAGTGGGGTCAGATCCCAACACACTTCAGTTCTGTCATCTGTAAGATGAGGGTAGGGCTGGCAGCTGTCATATGGAGTGATTAGGAGATGAGATAAGGTGTGTAGGATACTTAGAAGACAATCTGGCCGTAGAAGGTGCTCAGCAAATCCTAGCTTTGTCGTCAGTTCTCTGGACGGAGGCAAGGGCTCCTTCCACTGCAGCTTTTCTGGGGTGCTCTTAAACATTGCTTTGGGGGGTCTTTCCTGAGGCAGACATGG
>JAPYYJ010002092.1:0-13299 GCA_028533885.1 Nasua narica | reverse complement strand
AATGGAATATTATGCCTCCATCAGAAAGGATGAATATCCAACTTTTGTATCAACATGGACAGGACTAGAAGAGATTATGCGGAGTGAAATAAGTCAAGCGGAGAGAGGCAATTATCTTATGGTCTCACTTACGTGTGGAGTATAAAGAAAATCATGGAGGGTATCGTGAGAAGGAAGGGAAGAGCGAATGGGGGGAAATCGGAGGGGGTGTTGAACCAGGAGAGACTGTGGACTCTGAGCAACAGAGTTTTGGAGGGGAGGGACTGGGGGGGGTGAGCCTGGTGGTGGGTATCGAGAGGGGCACGTACTGCATGGAGCACTGGGTGTGGTGCATGAACAATCAATCTTGTAACACTGAAAAATTAAAATAAATTTGGGGAAAAAAAAAAAAGAAAAAAAAATTGAATTAAACTCATTGAGAAACAGGGGGAGAAGGCAGAGTGGGCTATGAGATGGACTAGGGAAAGAGAGACAGGCAGCAGGCAAGAACTCTACTGAGCACTAAGCTCAGCTTCAATTTGTGGAGAGATGTGCAAATTGGAGGGGTTGCTTCTTGAATACAGGTGTAAATGGTATCACCTTGTGCACAAAGCAAGCTGCTTGCTCACAAACCTATTAACTAGTAAACAGCAATGTTCTGTAATTCTAGCTATTAAAAACAGCTTAAAGAGAAATCAAATCTCATTTAGCAGGGATTGCAGGGGTCTTCTTGGACTATTTTAAAGTTTCATATTCATCTAAGGAAACAGGCTCTAATTCTCCAGTGTTGGCTTTCTTGGAGGCAATGCCATTTCCAAGCTTATTAAACATCCATTTAAAGGGACAAGGAAGACTTGTGAATGGTACCCCCAGACAGCAGCAGGACTATGAATGATTTTCCCAGTTAAGGGAAACCACAGGGACAGGTGGAACATTTCCTGCAATTTGCATGTGAAACAAGGTTGTCTGTGCTTTGCTCACAGTGAAAAGAAGTGATCAAAATTAGAGGGAGGGTATGTACTTATCCTCAGTTCAAGAGGTCAGGTTCATATAACATCACAAAAGCAAGAGGTTTCACATTGCTTGAGCACTTACGGTGGCTTGCTGTGCCAATGTGTATCACTGGTTCAGACAGAGCTGGTGTTTTGTCTCACAACCCCATAACCTCCCAGAAACTTATTTTGTGACAACATCAGGGTCACCAGAAAAGCTGAGTTCTTTTTTTTTTAAATACTTTATTTATTTACTTGACAGAAAGAGATCACAAGGAGGAAGAGAGGCAGACAGAGAGAGAGGGGGAAGCAGGGTCCCCACCAAGCAGAGAGCCCGATGCGGTGCTCCATCCCAGGACCCTGAGATCATGACCCAAGCTGAAGGCAGAGGCTTTAACCCACTGAGCCACCCAGGTGCCCCAAACTGAGTTCTTTTATAAGCTATCAGTCATAGTTAGGTGCTAATTTTAAGTATCAGCATTCAAAAAAGTCAGATAACATTTGCTTATTTGATTATCAATATACATCTGTTCAGCTGCTAAGACCTAAGTAAACCTAACAGCAGAAAGGCAACATTACAAATTAATCAGCTGGCAGAGGAGAATAGAATTAGTTCTCTGATGACCCCGCAACCAAATCAAACTACTCATCTTCCCTCCCTTGGGAGTAAAATTCTTCATCTCCAAATCTTTTCAGTCTCACACTTCTCAGAATAAGTGCCCTGCACATGAGTAGGCTGACTTTAGCCTAATTATCTTTTGCAACCACTGGTGAAGATCATGTTTTTGTCCCGTATTTGTCTTGATTGGAAATCTAACTTAGATCCTTTCAAAGATGCTGCTGTTTGAATCCTTCCAAAATTAGAATAGATGCATCCCCATTCCCAAGCCATTTGAGAATTGCAATATTAATGGGACACTGAAAAGTCAATGGGTCATTCTCTAGGCATATGAGAGACTTGGTACACACAAGCAAAAAAGTCCCCTAAGTCCCCTTTAATTACTATTCGCTTCCTGTACACCTCCTTCATCATTGCTGATTACAGATATATCCATGTCTGAATAATATCTTCCCACTTTATAATCAGACAACTACCACTTACTCTGATAACCTGAGGCACTCTAAGTATGATTTTGCCTGCAGAACACTCAGTCTGTATTTGGTTTCTTTTCAGGGAGTAGGCAAATTACCATACACTTTGAGGCAGAAAGCTGACTAGAACAACATACTAAGAAGACATGAATTCCATTAGCCCATACCACCATGCCCAAAGTGAGGTTTCAGGAATAGCTCTAAAGACATGATGCTCAAAGTTCTGTCCCAAACACCATCATGGGGAATGCCATGTATATGGGCTTCAAACCTCTAAGCTTCTCAATAAGTCTTCTATAAAAAGCCCACCTACTCTAAGGGATCTATTTTCATAACAGAAATTATTATTTCTTAATTTTATAATATCCATTGTCTCTGTGACTTGAGTTGGCCCCAACTATAGAGTCATATCTCATTGGATTCACATAGAAGTGTTTTAAGGAAAGAATAACCCTGGTCTATGGGTGAGGAAAGAAAGACAAGTGGACCTGCCTCAGTCATTTCAGGGGAAGCTGGCGCTCTTGCGTGGAATTTGATGCCTGTACTGTGTGGGGTCATAGTGAAAGGACAGCCCAGAGTCCTGAAATCAAGCCCAGAACAAGTAAGAGATTTAGGTTCTAGCCTGGCTCCCACCACCTTGAATCAACCATGGACCTAGAATCTAAACTCTCCAGTGCTAGGGCAGTGTTTTCAAATTGGGATTGCATGAGGAGCTTTGGAATAACAAATACCTGGGCCAACCCCTGGCATTCTCATATAATTGATCTGGGTAGCAGAATTTTAAGTCTTTCCCAAGTGATATTCCTCCAGAGCCTCACTGTCTTTACCATGAAATATGGAGTGATAATATGTATCCCGTAAAACTGTAATCATAATAGGAAAATACAAGATAGGTTGTATGAGAAAAAAATAGTATGGAAAGAAGTGATCTGCACATGAAATGACCTACACATTTTAAGTGCACCAAAGAAGTGTTCTAAAACCAATCAAGATTGGTGGCCAAAATCGTTTTCTCTCTCTTAATAACTTGCCTATAAGAGAACTAGGAGCCCTAGAGGGCTTTAGATTCTGATCCAACATCAACCAATGGGACAACTCTGAATAGGACACATAAAGAAGACCAGTTTCCAGGCATTGCCTTATGAACCAGACTCTTTCCAGATGATATGCTTGCTCCTTCACACTGCTTGCTCAGCTCTGTGTTAAGCATTGTGCTGGTGATAGTGGATAGAAAAATGAGGCATGCCTCTCTCTGCCCTCCAACAGTTCATTGCCTGGTTACAGTGGGTATCGATGTTACCAACAGCCAGTATTGTCATCAGATGATGACCAACAAACCTGCAGAGGGGAGCCCAGAATGGGGAGATGCTTAATTTCCCCAAAGAGTAATGATTTTACAGCAGAGGGGATATTTGTCTTGAACCCTAAAAGAAGGGTACAAGCTTGCCAGAAGGATTAAGGTTATATGAAAAGGCATGGTGTGTTCAGAGACTAGGTAATTCAATAGAAGGTGGAGAGGAAGTCGCAGGCAGAGGCTGAAGAACGCAGCTTTTTCTGCTATAGCATATGGACTTCTTATTCCCATTTTATAGGTAAGAAAACTGAAGCTCACATCAAGGCCACATAGCAATGGAGAGTTAGATATTGTCTTTGAGCAAGGAAGTAGCATGGTTGGATTTTTCTTTGGAAAGCTAATTCAGGACCAATTTGAAAGCAGGATTGACCAGGTACTCAGGAGCACAGGGAAGGGATGACAAGACTTGGACTAGGGTGCTGTCAGGAAGGGTAAAGAATGGAGACATTCTTGAGTACTAGGTGTGTCTGGTGGTAATGGTTGTGAGAGACAAGAGGGGATCTGGCTGGGGTATTGCAAAGAAACAGGTACTCTACTTTACCCAAGTGTTGCCTCTGTAGACCTGAATCCTGCCAGTTGATGCTTTTGCACTTACTTCATGGGCTTACCTATTACTGCTTCCTAAACTTTGAGATCTACACAAGTTGGTAATCACTTGAAAATTTTCAATTAAATGTAAAAAAAGAAAAAAACAAGTAAATCTATTCTCTCTTTTGACTGCTCTATTGATTAAAATGAATGTCTGTGCTGGGACTGCTGAACCATGAAAAGCAATCTGTCTTAGATGGGTAACAGATCGTTAGGAAATCATTGGGTTGAAGGAAAGAGTGGAGAAAAAATTTGCACAGACCCACATGTGGGGGTGTCAGTGTGTCTATCTGTAGCTACGTAGCTGTGTATAGATATGTGCTTTTCTATATATAGGGGACATATGCCACATTCTTCAATCAGAGCCAAAGGCACAGGCAAGATTCCTGACAGTGGGGCACCATCCACAGCTTATCAGACTCTAAGCCATGTTGCAGGGTACAGGGCAGGGACAGGGGAGTGAGGGGCTATTTAGATAATAAATTCAGCTCTCAAGCAGCCCTGTCTGACATGTTTAACAGAACCTAAAACATTGTACTTCAAGACCATTCTCTGGAAAATTTGGAAAAACAAGTGGCATTAATATGTATGCCTCTAATTTCATCAAAATGTTAGTTTATAAGAGCTATTCTACTTAAGAGAAACCCTTTGCTTAAGAAGAGGGAGAAAAGGAAAATAAAGAACTGTTTCTCGGCAACTACTTTCTACCACCTCCTCCGAATAAAGTAAGCTGTTGCAAACTCTGCAAGGTACACTTTAGAGTTAAAGTTGAAATCCACCCATCTTTAGAAGATTCTGAAATGAAATATTTGCCCTCTATAAAATCCCCTTATATAGGATAAGTATGAGAGGAAACTGGAGAAAGAAGGCCTTCCATTAAGACAGATACATAAAAATAAAGGGACAGGGACACCCCTTCTCTGCAAGGACAGCTTGCTCTTGTCACACATTGATTAGCTAAATTATTCAGATTAGCACTAACATTGCCCTAGTGACCTTTCATTAATAGCCACCTACTCTCCCTTTTTCAGTACCTTCATGTCTGTGGTCTGTCTGTTCTGCACCCCCAGCATTATCTCCCTTCCAGCTCTCCCCACAACCCTTCTTTTTTCATTGCCAGTAAATATAGGATACCTGCTTTCAAGACACTATCTCAGTTCGTCCATTTGCTGGAGCTGTGGATCCTCACTGCGGCCTTGCTGATACCATCTCAGATGACAAGGATAGAGGCCAAGAGTGAGAATAGACTTGCTTTTCCCCAGATGACTGGCTCTTGCTTGAGCAGAATACTCCTCTATCTTCTGGGTCAAATTTAATGGAATGGAGACTCATTTGGAAAAGTTATCAAAGCCATGTCACATGACGGAATTTGTCTTCTCTATTTGCTAGTTGTATAGCTTGAACATGTCACTTAAAGTCTCTGGGCTCCAGTTTCATAATCTATAAAATGGGAATAGTAACTGTTATAACAGTAGCTGTCAATTGTACTTGCAAATTGATTTACTTTTCACGAAGTTAAAGATTTTCTGAAAATCTGGAAGCAGGCTTTGACTTACTTAGCATCTGAGAGATGTGAGCTGGACACCTTCTCAGAGGCTGTAGCAAAGCCAAGATTATTAAATGCATGTGCAATTCTTAGAACAGTGCCTAGCACAAAGCAAGCATCACTACTCACTTTCTTTGTTATGATGCTGAGAAACAATGATAGGAACTAAATTTTCTCATGAGGAGTAACAAATAATACTCTAGCACCTATGTTTTTAAATACAGAGTAAAGAAAAGGGGACAAAGATATAAGGAGTGGTAGGATGAATCTCCCTAAAAAGTCTTGTGAGAGAAAAAGAGCAATGTCCCACATGGAACTGGTGGAGGGGGCCAAAAAACACTTTACTGTTCTCTTTCAACTAGACTGACATGTGTGTCCTATATCTTATGGACTCTGGTAATGTTGGAACTACAGAGATGAATTAAGAAACAGACCCTGTCATGGACAAGCAGATCAATGAGGGTGACACCAAAGGCTCCAGCAGTCCTTGGCATGGAGTCGGCATTCACCAATGAATGAAAACATGGATTTAAGAATGAATGAATGAGGACTATAAAAATAGTAATAAAAATCTCTTGCATAGGAAACACTTTTGAGAAAAATTCTGCTAATATGGAAGTCCATTAACCTTTTGAGCTCAATTAACCTTTTATCTTAGTGCATATAAATAATTATTTAGAGCTTAGTACTAAGCACATAAAAGATACAATAAATGCAGCCCGTTTCTGACTGCACATAGAATATTCTTGTTCCCAGGAAGTTTTAATGCATCTCAGGATGGAGAATTGATTTATTTTATTTCTGGTTTTGCCTTACTTTTTTGTATATTGTTTTTTAATACATAAAATTTAATTTAAAAAATAACAACCTCTAATAATTAAGTTCATAGAAAGTATGATAAATACCAAAAAGTTTTTGAAAACCAAATTAAACGATACAGGATAAAGGGTTAATTGGCTGTGCCTTTAATATGCTTTTCCTAGTCAAGATGTTCCATCCTCCAGCTTAAATAGCTGTCAATGCACCTGCAGATTGATTTGTCCCTTGATGAAGTTAAAGATTTTCTGAAAATCTGGAAACAGTTGCTGAAACCTTGCTGTTGTTAACATCTGAAGCATGTGAGCTTTTTTCCCTAACTATTTTTCATCTTAGAATTCTAGCATCAGCACAAATTTGAAGAACAACTTGCCTTTTCCTTAGATATAGGAATACAGAAAACACAGTAAAAGTTGCTGATCATGTGCTCAAATTAGGTGAAGTTTTATCATAGTGAAGCTAAATGAAATTCCCAAATTGCTCTGGTGGGGAGGAATAACTTGATATTCCACTTGTGGAAAAGTGGTTCCATGTCAAAAATAAAGTGACATCAACTTCAGTCTCCATTTTCAGAAGCAAATAAATCATTCTGTAACACAGAGGCTTTCCCGTTGCATGTAAGACACACTTGCTGGGTGGTCTTTAATGGGCGTTAGTAAGGATGTGTGGAAAGCTGGTTTCTAAGCTCCTAGTTATGTAATCCCAGTCTCATGTGTGTGCCTATGTATACATGTGAACTCACACAAGTATTGACCTCAGGTGTAGAGAACTGAGTTAATCATAAGTCTTATCCAAACCATTAGAGACTCCTAAACTCATGAAACAAACTAAGGGCGGCTGGGAGGTAGGGGGTGTATGGATAGGGTGGCTGGGTTATGGGCATTGGGAAGGGTATGTGCTATGGTAAGTGCTGTGAAATGTGTAAGCCTGACGATTCACAGACATGTACCCTGGGGTAAATAACATATTATACATTAATAAAATAAATTAATTAATTAATTTAAAAAATCATAAGTCTTATCTATGGGTACAAAGATGCCACTGGTTCATTTATGGTCACAATTGTGTGTTCATCTTCACTCGTATTTCCCTCTCTGCCACAGGCAACCATTTGAACATCTCTGAGATGATAGATGATAGGTAGGTAGATGACAGATGATAGATAGATGATAGATATAGATAGATGATAGGTATAGATAGATAGATAGATAGATAGATAGATGATAGATAGATAATGTGTATGAACACACACATATATCCCCTTATACATATGCTTATAAAGTATGTTATTTGATTTGTATACATATACACTTAACATATATTGTATTATGCTATAGACCTCATTTTTTTCTTTTTTTTAAGATTTTATTTATTTCTTTGACAGAGAGAGAGAGATCACAAGTAGGCAGAGAGGCAGACAGAAAGAGGGGGAAGCAGGCTTCCCACTGAGCAGAAAGCCCAACGCAGGGCTCTATCTCAGGGCTCTGAGATCATGACTTGAGCCGAGGGCAGAGGCTTTAACTCACTGAGCCACCCAGGCGCCCCTAGACCTCATTTTTTTTCTATATTGAACAGTGTGGTTTTAAGATTTAGCCAGGCTAGCTGTGCAGATCTCTGCTGTTACATCTAAATGTGTCACTGTAATTCATAATATGATTTCATCATGCTTCATTTATCCATTCCTCTGCTGGCATACATTCAGTTTGCCTCCATCTCTCCACTACCATGAGCAATTCTGTAATAAGCATGCTTGTACATGTGCCCTATTGGCCTGGAAAACCTTTTCTGGGATATATACCTAGGAGGAGACTGGTTGACATGAGGGTATTTGTATACTCAATTTAAGTAAGTGCTGCCAGACTGCTCTTCACAATGGAAACTTCAGGCTATACTCCCATCACAAGGGTTCTCATATCCCCACATCCCCACCAATTGACATACTATTCAGCTTCCAAATTACTGACAATAAGATGAGGGGGTAATTTTCATTTACTTAATTTCAGATGATTTTTGATATCTCTTTGTATGTTTGCTTGATCTTCTTTTGGTTTTATCCTATTGCAAATTTCCTGTTCATATCTCACTTTTTTGTTGGAGGTCCTGTATTCTCTTGCTGAATTGCAAGAGTTTCTAGGTATTAATCTTTAGTTGGTTTGTCATCACATATGCCATCTCTCAATCTGTTACTGTCAGCTTTAGCTATGATATCCTTTGTTGAACAACTACCTATCTTTAATTTTAATATAATCACATTTTGTCTTTTGTACTTTTATGCACTTTATGTACTTCTGGTATTTTAAAAAGTCTTCCCCAGCCCTTAGTCACAAAGATTTCCCTAATGTTTTCTATTAACTTTAGTAGAAGTTAATAGAAAACTTAAGTTTACTTAAGTTAACTTAAATATTTAAGTAAGTAACTTTACTTACTTTACTTTTCATCTGTAGGTCTTTAATTAACCTGGCATCCACCTTTGTATATGGTTTCGGCTAGGAATCCAGTTTTATTTTTCTCCATATAGTAAGCCATTTTTCCCAATCACATCAATTAGAAGGACAGTCTCTTCCTGATTGCTTTCCAGTACCACCTATAAAATACATTAAATGAACTTGGATCTATGTCTAATATCTTATTTTGCTCCATGGCTCTTGGTCTGTTCTTATACAAGCACCTGTATATTGAATTACTATAACTATAGCATAATATGTAGGAGAACAATATTTTTTTTACAAAGTTAATTTATACATGGCTCTTTTCCTTTCATATAAATTTTAGAATCTTTTATTTAGTTTTTTCCCCAAATACTTTTATTTTTTCAGTGTTACAAGATTAATTATTCATGCACCACACCCAGTGCTCCATGCAATACGTGCCCTCCTCAGTACCCACTCCCAGGCTTGCCCAACCCCCCACACCTTCCCCTCCAAAACCCTCAGTTTGTTGCTCAGAGTCCACAGTCTCTCATGGTTCATCGCCCCCTCCGATTTCCCCCACTCACCCTTCCTATTTAGTTTCTTTAATCCAGCTAGTAATTTAATTGAAACTGTATTAAATTTATAGATTAATTCAAGAATATTGACATCCTGATGAGAGTAACTTCTATTGAGCATGAAATGATTCACCATATATTTGGATTTTATCTATGTATCCATTAAAATATTTTTAGATTTTTACATAAATATCTAGAGTGTTTTTTGCTAATTACTATATTTTGTTTTTGGTTTTGGCTTTTGTAGGTGGTATCTTGGATTTCAAAATATTCTAGTTGGTTGTTGCTAGTATACAGAAAAGCTTTTGATCTTTTTAAGTTAATCTTGTGTGTGAAAACTTTGCTGACCTTTGTTTTTAGTTATAATGGTTTAATTCTGTTATAATTTGGTTTTTCTTTGCATATGATCATGTTATCTGCTTATGACAGTTTTGGATTTTCCAATTATTTCAACTTTGATTTATTGTTTGCATTCATTCTTTTCTTAAAAAGCATATTAAAACATCTGCTTTAATTCAGACTGCTTGCTGGTGAGTTTAACCCCCAATACTGACTATTTTCCACAGACTCACATAACCTATTCTCTTTTGGGGACATCTTAACATTCTCATTCATTTTTTGAGAGTCCTGTAAAATTCCCAAAAATCTGACTAATATACCCCCGACTGTCAATGGGGAAACAAAAGCAGTTAAAAGAATCATGGAATGAGTACTGGAACTCTCCTTTCCAAATCAAAGGGTAGAAATGAATTTAGGTGTAACGTTCTAATTGTAGCTATTTCCTGAATGTCTGTATAAGGAATGATTGACACATTCTGCACCATCCATGTGTAAATAAATAACAACGAAGACACATCCTGTTTCTTCCAGTTTCTGTTGCAACTTCTTCTAACCATTTTCTATATATTGTCTCATTTCATTTAACAAAGCTTTGAGGTGGGAACTGTTATATTCCTCATTTTATTGGTGGGAAATCAGAGTCAGGAAGACATTAAATACTTTGCCAAAAGTCACAGAGCTAGTAAGAACCAGGAGCCCAGACCCAGAGCATTCTCAGCATTATGCTCTGTCTTCTGTGCCACATGGAACTACATCTCAAGAGGAAACACAACACCTCTGATAGCAATTGGTGGTCAGCTTCACTTCATCGCCTTTATCAGCCGATGGTATTTTAATGTCCTTTTTGGCACAGCTAAGTAGAATAAGGAATACAGTGTCACTACCTTGCTCTCTGCTTCTTTTCCTCCCAGCGGTCCAGCTAGCAGACCCTCCAAACCAAAATAGTCAAGTACTTCTGCTGCCCCAAAAAGAGTTCAACTATAGAACAGGAGAGGAAAGAGGAAAAACACATCTCTGAAGGTAGCTGCTTTCCATCTGCCTCAGCAATGATGCCGTGGGTCCACAGAGAGAAGAGCTGAGCAGGGTTACAATCTGGGCAAGAAAGACAACTTTCTAACTTCTCTGAGTGGGGCTTCTTAAGAGAAGCACTATTATTTTGTTCTGAGTATTGAAAATACTTAGATCAGACACATCTATGTTCAAACGTGAACACTTCCTCCCACCACTCCCCCCAAATCCAAATATAAAATGCAAAGACTAACATTCTAGTTTATAGATATTCTGTTTTTAAATATGATTGGTTCTTTCTGTTTCAGTAATAGAGAGATGGCTAGGCAATAGTGCATTGTATACCTGCCAAGACAAGACAAGTCTTTTAAAATTATGATGAGGTATATTTAATGGTGCAAGAATAAGCTGGAAGTTTACAGCTAAATTTAGTTCTGACTTGGAAATGCAGGGTTTCCAAGCTATACTCAATGAAGAAGCTAACGTGTAGCTAGAGCCTTGCTGAGGGAATGTGAAAACTCTTTCGTCTCAGGTTAAAGAGTGTGAAATGTACATTTCTTCACCTGCACAAACCCCTCCCTCATTCTTGTTTTATCCCCCATGAATCGATGAGTCCAGGTTTTTATGAACTCCTCAGAGTTTCTATTTTCAAACTACCACTTTATTCGCTACTGCCTGAAATAAGTCACCTCAGCAAACTCTAATGGTGGCAATTTTGTGATGCATAAAATTGATTTATGCTTACAATCAAAATGTATTTCCCTTGATAATTTATGCTCAACAATTTAACATAATTATTTGTGCCACAATTTTAACATTTCTACCTTCCTGACTGTCAACTTTGGAATACAAACACATACATATACACAAAACAAAACAAAACAAAAAAACTCACTATCCTTCAGAGACAGGATTTATTAAAAAAAATCAATGTCATAGCAGCCTCTTTTGTATTTTGTTGTGACAAGGCTGAATTTAAACAGCCTAGGAAGTCAAAACAACAGGAGAAATATCAATACATATTAACTTAATCAAGAAGCTCTGCTCTGTCATCCTTGTCTACACTCAAATTATGCTTCCACTGTAAGTTCCACATAGCTATTGGCATCTTGTAACTTCTCCACAAATATTTGCAGTCTTCAGCGGTCATCCAAAATGAAGGATGGCTATAGGCTTCATGACATCTTCTTTGCATCTGTATGAGATTTTGTCACAACCGTTTTAAGAATATCACTCCTCAGGCAAGCTCTGACTCACTTGTCTGAATTCACAATCTTAAAATGTCTTTTATCAAGCAAATGCTTTTTTTCATGTCTCCCAATGACATTCCAATAGAAACTTCATTCTCTGTTGTTCTGCATAAGCCTCTTTGAAAAGTTAATAAAAGACATGATAAATCCAGATAAATGCAAAATGTACCAGGCCCATCCAACCCTGGATATCCCACATAGGACTCTGAAACATGCATCTGATGAAGTCACCAAGAGTTAGAGCAATGAGACAAGCATACCAAGTGTAGATACCAAATAGACTTGACCTTTTCAGGTGCTATTCATTCATGCCAACATGTTCTATTCTTTTTCCCCAAAAAGTAATTGGAGGAAATGAGACCACTCCAGTGGTCTCATTAAGCATATAAAATATTCATGTTATCATATATGAAGATGACTCTGCTGGCCCATGAATACTATCAGCTGCTCCTAGAGTAAAAGTTAGTTACTAGCCATTCCCATTCTCCTATTTGCTACCCCTGGAGATCCAGCACTGACCAACAACTGGTTCCAGGGGAAACTTCTAGTCACAGAGACAAACAGAGTTTAGGGTCTACCTGAACATGGACCCGCATGGATACTTAAAGACAGGTTGCACAATGTGTAGGGCCAAGCACAAAATGAAATTCAGGGTCCCTCATTCAATGAATAAGAACTTCAAGACAGTGGCAGCAGAACATATTACACCAAGCCTAAGGGCCCTCCCTGAGGTAGGCTTTAGGTAACTGTACATGTCTCAGCTCTGTGAGGCTGGTCTGATGCTGCTTCTGTCATTCACTTGGAGATAAGAGAAAAAGGGACTTTGCCACATGATCAGAGAGGACCCAAATGTGTAGCTGTCAATAGAAAACCCTCACACAAGCAATTCATTCCTAGAAAACATTCCCCACTTTCCCAGGAAAACAATCCAGATCGTTGTTTCCTATTTCTTGGGATAAAAGCAGTCCAACATGAGCTCCTTTGAGAAGGAAAAAAAATGCACCCAATCTCTCTTTATTTTTAGGCACCAAGTCTCTCTAAAATTTCCTTTTTTAGAAAAAACAAGTGTTATCCTTGTGCTACGATTTCTGGAGAAATATAGGAACTAGCACCTCTGTCTTTCCATGTCTTCACTATAGTTACTTCCCAGGGAGAAAGAATGCATCCTTGTTGATTTCTAAAACACTCCTTTGAGAATATACAAACTTATGTAATTCTTCATATAAATACAAATATGACCCACAACTCTATGGTCAAATCATCTTTGACAAAACAGGCAAAAATATCCAGTGGAAAAAAGACGGTCTCTTCAATAAATGGTGCTGGAAAAATTGGACAGCTATATGTAG
>JAPYYJ010002091.1:0-13302 GCA_028533885.1 Nasua narica | reverse complement strand
GGGTCCACGCTGGGCACTTACTGCTTCTGAGGTTCGAGCAGCCAAGGGTCTCAGCTCTGTTCCGAGATCAACGGGGCAGAGCCTTCAGTGGCAGCTGCTGGTTTTTTTTAAACTATCAGACATAGAGGGCTCAGTGTCTGCAGAGTCTGACAGTGTCTGCAAAAATCCTCCCCTTTTTAAAGGGATCGAATGAGTCTGGGGCCCCTGCAGACCTCCTCTGCCTCTGCTTGCCATCAGTTCTGGGGTGTCGGCAGCCGGTGCTGGTGGCTGCGGTGCCCCTAACTGCTGGCATCAGCGCTCGACACAGGCCCCTGCTTGTCGTCAGAGACTCCTTCTTGCTCTCTACAGGAGTCACCTGTTTAGACGAAGTGATTTATTCTGTGGTTTCATGTAATCAAGTTTTTACTTCTTCCAAAGTGTTATTCCAGGCACAGAAGGTACTAGCCATAGCACAGATAACTTCTTGCTTCGCTAACAGATAAGCAAGACTATTCCATTATCAAGGATGACTTTGGCTAGAGAGTGTGAGGATCTTTGCTGGGCGGCTATTGCTCTACCAGCAGATTTTGCAGTAATTTTATGAGTTAAGGAGAAGTTCTTGATCATAGCCTCATCTACATTTGTGTCTAACTAGGGACAAAAGGACCTGCCAAAAGGAGTGAATTCTGAATCAGGAAAGCCTCCAGGTAGGTCCTTTTAAACTCAACAGTGTAAAGTTAGGGTAGCTGATCAATGAGAGGTCTTATTTTGCTTGTGAAAAGTTAGGGGCACAGTTAGATTTTTCTCCTAGGCTAAAATAAAAGGTTGTTTTAAATTCCAGAGGTTGCCCGCTTTCTCCCCCTGCCCCCCAGCAGTGGCTTGGGAGATAAAGAGGAGGGCGTTATCTTTCCAGGGCAAGGTCAGCGTAAAGGAAAAGAAAAGAAAAGAAAGAGAAAGGATTTTATGTTTAAAGTATGAAGACTTCAAAAAAATAATAATAAATACAAATAAAAAAATAAAGTATGAAGTCTTGATGTGTTCTCTTGGACCTATCTTGGAAGCAGTCTACCTCGATGTCAGCTCCTTCTCTTACTCATCGTTTTGATTTAGGTCTCCAGCATCTTTACATTTTGCCACAATGTCAGCAGTCAGGAGTACTTTGTAAGGTCCCTTCTTAGTGGGCTTAAAGGCTGTCTTCCTTTGATGATGTTTCTAGAACACCCAGTCACCAGACTCCAGACTGTGACCAATAGGTTCCTTTGAACTGGGATCCAGAGAAGCTTCTCTGACCTGTGGATGACAGGCTTGAGTCCAAGACCTTAGAGACTTATGGTGGCTGGGTTCAGCAGAAGGTTGTACACTGATGGAATTCCAAGTTTGCAAAGTTTTTGTTAAGGTTCAGATGATTTTTCCAGTGGAGTGGGTGCTTGGATCACAGGAGATCATTTCCCCAGGTGGGAAATATACTTTTAAGTTTTGTTTGTCTGTTTGTTTTGCTACTGTGGGGACATCAGCCTTGCATCATGGGAAAGCTTTAATCTATCCAGAAACACACATATTCTAACAGGAACATACTGATAACCCATACAAAGTGGCAACTGAATGAAGTCCACCTGTAGGTATATTAGGGGTCCAGAGGGAGGAGGTCTCTGGGAACAAACAAAAATCATCTTTCCAGGACTATGGGCCGGGCAGATCAGACATTGCTGGTAGGCGATTTTTGCAGTTTTATAGAGGTCTCTCTACCAACGTTAAATCAAAATTTGAGTTCATCTTAATGCCCCGTGGAAGGTAAAGTAATGCAAAAACTGGAAAATGGTATTTGCCAGGGAGCCGGGAAGAACCAAGTGGCCATCTTGGGGTTCCTATAGCCCCAAATATTTGTTTAATTTGTAGCTATTGTTTATGCACCTTAATTTTTCTAATTTAGAAGTAGACTGTTAGGGTGCCTGGGTGGCTCAGTTGGTTGGGCAACTGCCTTCGGCTCAGGTCATGATCCCGGAGTCCGGGGATTGAGTCCCGCATCAAGATCCCAGCTCCACAGGGAGTCTGCTTCTCCCTTTGACCTTCTCCCCTCTCATACTCGCTCTCCCTCTCAAATAAATAAATAAAATCTTAAAGAAGAAGAAGAAGAAGACGACGACGACGACGACGATGAATGTTACAAGGATACCAGGATGGCAAAAGTCCGGCAATGAAGGGCCATTTTTTGCAGAAGCAGAATGATTTTATCCACATGTGCCAAGCTCAAAAATACAATATAAAGAAGGCTTAGTATTACTTATTGGGCAATGCTTTCCATGTAATTTACATACCATGCCTGGTTAGTGGATTTGGGACGTGGCTGGCTCAGTCAGTAGAGCATGCAACTCTTGATCTCGGGGTCGTAAATTTAAGCCCCACTTTGGGCCTAAAGCCTATTTCAAGGAAAAAGAAAAAGTAGCATGCGCGTGTGTGTGGCTGATTGGTTTAGTATGTAGGGAAGGAAAAACTCTTTCTATACCCTTCAGGGTCTTCCAGTTAGACTAAGAAATGTATATTAGATTAATAGGAGAAAAAAACCAGAGTTTTATTACATGCCCCCAGAGGCTAGATAATAAAATCGAGAACTAAAGAAATGACCAAGGTAGGCAGTGTTTATACATTTTAGACAAAGAGACAATAAACTTGTGAGAAATCGGCAGGATAAAGAAAACGTGTTTAGGAGCTTTTATTCACAGAGAATTCTAAGCAGAATTTGGGCTGAGGTCTTAGATTAGAAAAAAGGTAATAAAGTTTTTTTCTATAGCTTTCTTAGCTTGATAGTCCCTGTCTCTGGAGAGAAGGATGTCTTTTTACTTCTTAGTTCAAGGAGTGTTTTGTTTGTTTGTTTTTTAAGATTTTATCTATTTGAGCGAGAGAGAGAGAGAGAGAGAGAGAGAGAGAGAAAGCGCCTTCATATGAGGGAAGGGCAGAGGAGGAAGGTGAGAAAGAATCTCAAGCAGACCCCCGCTGAGGGGAGAGCCTGGTACTTGGCTCTATCCTATGACCCTAAGATGGTGACCTGAGCCGAAATCAGGAGTCAGACACTTAACCAACCGAGCCACCCAGGCACCCCTCTGAGTATCAGAGTGCCCAATTCTTACAAGCATTTGCCTCCAAACCAACTAAGTAGAGCTCTTTTACAAATTAATTTTAGCAATACCATCTAGAGGTAGAAAGTACCACATAACTGTAATGTATATATATTCAGACACAGATGACCATACAGATATAGAGAACTTCTGTTTTAAAATTACTGCCATATTGAAATAGGCACAAAATTTACTAGTTATAAAAGTTGGATCTGAGTTTGTTTTTCTGGTAGATGGGATGATGTCTGTTTGGATGGCTAAAGCTTTCTTATTTTTCCATTTGTAGAGAAGACACTTAAAATTCATATTTGTCCTTGGCAGGTGAAGTTCCAAAAGACTTTTCCCCCTTGTTTGTTTTTTCTTGATAAGCATTACCTCCTTGTAATTTGCATTTAAAAAAAGTGGACTGGATAGAGTTCCCGGAGAGTACCAGGTAGACTACTGAACATTTACATTTTAAAAGCACAGGGGAAAAAAAAATGTAAGTTTTCCCAGAAGGACTTGTGTTCCCTTAGGACCAGAATCTTTATACTTCCAAGTTTTTTGAGATTAAAAAAGGGGAGGTTTTTGAATCTGTAAAAAGGATTTGTGGTCTTTGAATTGTTTCTGGAACACACCTCTGATCCTGCGGGAGACTAGATTTATAAAACAAGGACAACCATTTTTTAATTCCTCAAAGAATTGGATTGCCACCTAAAATGGTATCAAAGGACTGACTTACCCATCCACCTAGGAAAATGCCTTCTTTCCCTCTGGGTACATACAGTTTAGGGAAGAAGACCTAAAAAAAAAAAAAAAAAAAAAAAAAACCTCCTATAAAGCTCTGAATATCAGTTTCCAATTTGGCCAGGTTTCTGATTATAGAATTATGAAATCCTTTAAAATATCTTATCAGGTTTTCAACCAGGACAAATAGTTGATAATTCTGGCAGTATCACACAACCTCATGAACCAAAGAGGTGTGCTTAACGAGAGTGCAAAAGATACTATCTTTATAAGATCTAGAGTCACTCCCAAAGGTAGCCACAGATAGAACCCGTCCCAAGCAGGCAGAAACCAAGCCATATTCTTAGGACGGAAAATGAGACAAGCAAGAAGGAAATAGCTGGGTGTGTCTGGCTGGCTAAGTCAGTACAGCATGTGACTCGAGATCTCTGGGTTGTATGTTTGAGCCCCATGTTGGGTGTGGAGATTACTTAAGAATTAACGTCCCCCCCCCCCCCCCGCCCCAAACTCTTGAGAATCCTCCTGAGGTTTAAGAAATTCTTTAACTTGACTAAGGAGTCACAGAGACCTGAAGATCACCTGTAGCCTGAGGGGGGTCTTATTTTAATGAATTAACCAATTAATTAATTAATTTTATATTTTGTCTTTATTTTCTTCACATGATCTTATTTTAAAAGGTAACTTTGGGGACATCTGGCTGGCTCAGTCGGAGAAGCATCTGACTCTTAATTTCAGGGTCATGAATTCAAGCCCCACATTGGGCTCCATGTTGGGTGTCGAGCCTATTAAAAAACAAACAAACAAACAAACAAATAGTAACTTTAACAGTCTCTTCAGAGTAGAAAAGCAACTCGGACAGGATCCCTAGGATGAGTACTGATAAAGGAGAGTTGGAAGAATGGCAGGCAGGGACAAGGGGCTGCTGGCATAAGAGGAAACCACCCTTACAAGGATCATCTATCAACCTGGAAGGAGGCCCCCATCCTTTCCCACCTGATAGATGACAAAAACCTAATTGGATGACTGGCACATTGAGGATTAATCAGATTAAAATAACCTGCCAAGAAGCCCAATATACACCCCCGAATTTAAAAACTCCAGTGGCAACCCTCTCAGGTCCCCTTCCCCTTTGGGGGCTTTGCACCCTATCATTCAATAAACTTTACTATCACTTAATAAACCTTGCTTTGCTGCCCTCCACTCTCTCTAGTCTACCTCTTCATTCTTCGAGGTGGTGTGACCAAGAACTGTAGGCACCGAAGGAGGAGAGCCTGTAACGCTACTCAAAGGACAGAAGAGAGTAGTGGGAGGAGTTATGTCAGTTGTGTAGTCTTGTTTAGGTATCCTTTCCCTTTCTCATTCACCTTTTGCAACAAATCATTTAAACGTTTGGAATTTTGAAACCTTTCAGAGGCTTCTGCTTGCCAGTTAGAAGAGATGTCTCATTCTGCTTAATTTGGGAATGGCTTTCAAGTGCACTTTTTAAATGATCTTATCTAATTGAAATGTTCCCCATAATGGCCATTGTAATTCCATGTTGTTTTTGGTACCATTTTTCTATTCTGAGATATAAAATAAACAGGTGTACCAGAAGGTACTGGATATAACGAATCCCTTCCTTCACTTCTGGTTATAAAGAATCCCATCTCCTTTAGGTTTTCTTTGGGTTTCTTGGGGGAAAACTAAAACGAGGAGATAGCTGCCTTGGGGCTGGGGATCGTGCATGTTTTATTGTGTGCCTTATTGCATAGTAATTTTCTTGGTTGGTGGATGACCTAGTGTCAGTCTAATCTATTCCGTGACAAACTTAATCTAACATGGGAGTTCTCTGAAGGTGGTAAGCCCTCTAATAGCTCCTAAGTGTTCAACCTGTGCCCCCCAATTTTTGTGGCTTTTTGGCCTCTGAGATCCCAGCTAGCAATAGCCTTTATTTACACAACACGAGACAAATATGCACACCTCAACCTACCAGCAGTAACCAAAATGTCATGGTGGATTGGATAAGAGAAGGCCATGGTCACCACCAGTAATTCCCAATGTGGGCTCCACCAGCAGACTCCCTTCAGGGAGACTGCATATGGGAAAGTGGGGCAAAGATTCCAAAGAGGAATTGTGGACTGAACCAAGGGCTAAGGCCCAGTGCTCGATTAGAGCCTCCTGTCAATCTAGACTGACCCATTAACCTGGACTGGAAAGCCAATTAGATGGGTAGCTTGAATGCAAAATAATGGAGCTGAAATAGAGAGGGGCTTACCAACAGCCCCTCTGGTTAGAAAGACAGTGGACTCACGAGGGTTCTTGGGGCACCACTCCTGTGTCTCTCATTATCCCCAAATCCAGCAGAAGTTTGCTTTGGTTCCCAATGTTGTCACCAAATCTGTTACAAGGACAAAATGGCAACGAAGTAAATTTGAAAATACAATTGTCTTTGTTATATAATTTATGAATTGGGCAGCATTTCATCTAGCAACCAGAAGGGAGCTCTGAGGAGTTGTACAAAATGGAAGGTTTTTATAGAAGAAGGGTGGGACAAGAAAGTTATTAAAAGAAATGTTCCTTGGACAAGCCAGAGAGAGAGGATAGGAAAAGAAAAGAAAGGAAAGGAGAAAGGGGAAAGGGAAAAGAAAAGGAAAGGAGAGTAAAGTCTGTTCTACTTCTACCTCTTGAATAATTTTGTAGGGTTAGTGAGGAAGCCATATTTGGTATTGTCCAAATTGCCTTTTACAATAGTGTTCCGAATATGTTTTCTTACAAAGAGTGTTAGAAGGTGGGGGGGAGACAGTAATGTGTCCCCCAAACTGAGAAGGCACTTTGAGACCAGAACACGAAGCAGGTAACTCCACACACTTAACACAGAGTTTTATTCAGGGTAACTTACTGATGGGGAACCAGGCAGATGGCTCTCCATGGCAGCTACATAGTTACTCTCCACAAAGTCCAGACTTTGGTAAACAGATTTTGTCAGTGGGCGCTCTTGCTCAACTCTAGACCCTCGTAGTTAGAACCACAAATAGACAAGACCACTTAACTCATGCTCTAACTAAAACCCATTGTGCATATTTTATATCGCACTTAAGACCTTAAGACATTGATGAAGATGTTTGCAATGACTAGAAGATTCCAACCACTAGACCATAAAATTCCTGATGGCAATGACTGAATGCCTAGAAGACCACACCTTTCACGATCCCTTCCCCGCCTATGATTATGGGCTGAACATACACTGATGCCCACCCATGATCCCATGCTCTCTGCCTGCTGTCTTGTATATACCAGTCCCCCTCCCCAAACCTATCTCTATAAGACTCTAGGTGTCCATCTTGCTGGTGGAGGCATTGGTTGTTCAGGCCTGAGCCTGCCACCTCCCCGGGTTACTGGCACCTGAAATAAATTACTCCCTTTCTCTTTTCCAAGCCCTCATCTCTTGAGTTATTGGCTTCTGTTGTAACGGTTTTTCAAGTTTGTTCAGTAACATCATTAGCAACCCCATCCAGGAGCTATGTTTTTTTTGTCCAGAATTTTGGGATTCTCCAGGATGGAGCAGTTGGCCAGGGCAGCATGCCAGGACTTACCATTTGTTTCCTAAGTTTGTGGCTGTGATAGATCATTCAGTAACAATTTTACAGAGGGGACATGCAGAAGGGCATTGTAGCGAGATTAAAGAGTTTGCATGCATCTAATTGACAGCTAACCTTTAATTAGATCTTGTGGCACCATCTGTGCATCAGGAAGGGGGAAAAAGTATGTTCTCTCTAACAGATTCATGGGAGGTCAAAGCAAGCTTCCCCATCCTGGCCTTGGTGGATATTTCTAAAGTATGTCTACTAAGCTCCAAGGGGCCCAGAACACATAGCCCAAAGAAAGGTCATTATGTGAACCTGAGCAAGATAGAGGGCCAAAGATGGAGACAGTATTGTGGGCACTCCTACAGAGATGCTTAATAGAAAGTTCCAAATAGTTTATGATATACTAAAG
Source organism: Nasua narica (assembly GCA_028533885.1). Taxonomy (NCBI): domain Eukaryota; kingdom Metazoa; phylum Chordata; class Mammalia; order Carnivora; family Procyonidae; genus Nasua; species Nasua narica. The sequence continues at coordinate 5,509 of JAPYYJ010002091.1, read as the reverse complement.
CAGTATTAAGATAATTTCTGTGGGCTCAACGAGATGAAGCTATCTACCAGCTCAATTGGTTATCTGTGAAACTTCAAGGATGTTTTGGAGTAGGGACTGTAGGGGCCAAGGGTGGCCTGCTCTAAGATGGGCCACTTTGACATGAAGACTATTTTGAGTTAAAAAGCAATAAAATCCCAGCAGATTCAGGAAAAGCTCTACCTCCCCTATAACTGCCTAAAAAGAAATTAAATGGAAAAGCTACTTCAGGAAGAGGGCTATCACCATAGATAGCTACATTACATTATGAGCTAGGTGTGGTAGCCAGGGAGGAACCTAGCAAGGCCTGTCTTTGTCCCATTGTTTCTGAGTCACCCAGCAAACATTTATCTACCATTCACTCTTTTTAACTCTTTCTGAGGATGATATTTCTTATCTTTGAAGGCACAGACCCCTAACCCCTTCTTCTTAATTCAAGATGACATATATAATTCATTTTGCCTGTCTTTGGAATTTCCATGTCTGTGTGGATTTCCTGTTTGTATGCTTTTAAATTTGATTTAGTCTTGTTAAAAAAAAGATAATTATTGTGGTCACCATTAGCATCCAAACTATATAACAGCTCTATCGATTTTGCCTATTCAAAAGCTGTTTATAATTTTAGTAGGTTGCTATAGATGGTAAACAGTATATTAAATTTAAAGTTTGTCAAACCCCAAACCCAAACCCAAAGAGGAAACCCAAACCCCAGTAATGGGCTCTAGCAGATTTTCATCAATTACAAATTTAAGGTAATTCATCATTTATATTTATAATTTCATATTTGGCATGAAATATGATATATCCCACAGCACTGACCAATGTTAATTATTACTTTGGGTTGAGTTGCTGACATCGCCAAATGCTTTGTTTTAGGAGGCAAATTAACACTCAGAGACTGATTTTGTATTTGCCAAAAATATAGTCAGCACAGGTTCACTGTGGAATTTCATGAGCCAATAGCATTAAGGATAATGCCTTTTAATAAGCCAACAAAGAAATAACATATTCCAAACGAATGACAGATTAATCACACTATCGTTTCAGGCAAGGGGAAATGAAAGGAATATAAAGTCCAAATTGAGTTGAGCTGTACCTTTTGTTAAACAAAATTAAACCGAGTAAATTAGAAGATTTAATTGGTTATATTAAGTGATTCACATATCAGACAGCATCCCATCCAGCAAGTAGGGAGATGCTGGGAGGAGTTGTACAAAATGTAAGGTAGGTAGGTAGGTAGGTTTGTTTGTTTATTGATTGATTGATTGATTGGAAGAGTTGTAAGGAAGCTATTTTCAAAGGAAAATAATGTTTCAGGCCAGGACATCTTTTGTGGGGAAGAGAACATCTGGGTTGGCTCTCACGCAGATTCCCTCACTGGGTGCTAATAACCAAATTTCAGACTGATATTTAAAATGTCACATTCTTGGGGTGCCTGGGTGGCTCAGTTTGTTAAGCGTTGGACTCTTGATCTCAGTGCAGGCCTTGATCTCAGGGTCGTGGGTTCAACCCCCGTGTTGGACTCTATACTGGATGTGGAGCCTACTAAAAAAAAAAAGGTCTCATTCTTGGGATAGTTTAAAACTGTAATTTAGCCTTGGTCATGTCTTGGGGGGGGGGGCTAGAAGACTAAATTTTATATATTTTTTAAAGATTTTATTTATTTATTTGAGAGAGAGAGAGCATGAGCAGGGGGAAGCGGCAGTCAGAGGGAGAGGGAGAAGCAGACTCCCCATTGAGCAGGGAGCCCAATGTGGGGCTTGATCCCAGGACCCCGGGATCATGACCTGAGCCGAAGGCAGACGCTTAACTGACTGAGCCACCCAGGCGCCCCTGGAGAGCTATTTTTGATCAGCAAAAAGTAGCCTTGCCCAGACTGAACTCTCTTGGATAGTTCTACAAAATCTAAGTGTCTGTAGTATGAGTGTCTTGCCCCATTTGCTTCTTCTTAGGTTTTTATTGGTAAGTCCCTCACGGGGGTCTCCCAGCAGCTGAGTTCCTGAGTTCTCATCAGTGAGAACGATGAGATGATGACATCCCGGCACAACTGACCTCATTCCTCTATGCAAACGACTTCTAAAAACACTTTCTGTCTGTGTCATAAACAAGTGGGTTTGAAATCATATCCATTAACACATCACAAAGGTGAAGCTGGAGGAATCTGGGCGGCTTTGACAGGACGAGGCTGGGCGGGGTGGCTGGCTGGGCTACTCTTCACTTACAGACACCCGAGAAACGAGGGTTTACCCGTCATCAAGACCCCATCAAGTAACCAGTCTAGACAGGGATTAACTGTTGCCAGTTGAATGCTGCCATCTCAGACTTACCGAGGGTTGGCTCCGTCCATCCTAGAGGCTATGCAGGAGGGGGGATCAGGCCCCAGCTCTAACTGCCTATCGGGCCCTTGCTGCTCAGGCAAGCTGAAGGTGTGAACGACCCTTGCAGGTGTGGCCCAGTTCAGGGTCGCAGGGACCTAGAATCCAGCAATGGTCTTTACAGGCTGGGTCAGAGGAATGTCTCTAGGGGACGAAGGCAAATGAATATTCATCAGCCCCAGTCTGACTCGGGGCAACATTCCTTCTGAATGCAGAGTTAAAATCAATGAACTGAATCGGCAGAGAGGGCTGGCGTGGTATCATCTAGTAAGAGGTTTCCGGGAGCCCAGATTGTGGAAGAAGCCCCAGACCCCTCAGGAATTAACTCCAAATGTGGACCGTCCATACTTGGCCTGTGTGGCTTTAGGATGGGTTTCACGGTCGGTTCCCCCAACACTGGAGTCTATGTAAGCGATGGATGCCAGGCACCGGTTCTCATGGCTTGGAGGGCCGAGGGCCTGACTGCCTGCTGTATGCTACAGGGATGAACGGCACACGCCTAGAAAGTGTGGTTCTAGACAGCCCGAAACACGGAAAGCAGCACGCATATGGGAAGGCCATGTCATGGAAGCAGGCTCTTGGGGTCACGAAGCATCTCCCTCATTCCAAGGTTCAAACTTCCAAAGTAAGTTTATCCCCATGAAGGCAGAGCTGCAAAAAGCCCTCAAAATACCAAAACAGGGCCAGTATCAGGCTCCCAGTTGTCCCTTATTGTAGCATAATTCACTCAAGAGCAAAGTCCCATCCCGGCAAGAGACTGAGATCTCTACTTATAGAATACCCCCGCCAAGGGCGTTGAAAAATTTGAGCTCTGAACTCTGGAGCCATCCACCACAACTGTAGGTATGAGAAGGAGGACATTTCAGATAACATAAGGGTGATATTAGGAACCAGGCTTATCCGAACACTTGCAATATTCTAGGCCCCAGGCAAAGATGAACTGCAGACCCCATCAGGGCCAGAGGCAGCAAGGCCCTCCTGACGGACAGCCCAAGCCAAACTTGATCTTGGGGTGAGGAGTTCAAAGGCCCATGTTAGGCGTGGAGCCTACTTAAAATTAAATAAATACATACACACAGGGTGCCTGGGGGGTGCATCTGCCTTCAGCTCAAGTCATGATCCTAGGGTCCTGGGATCGAGCCCCGTATTGTGCTCCCTGCTTGGCAGGGAAGCTGCTTCTCCCTCTCCCCCTGCCTGCTGCTCCCTCTGCTTGTGCTCTCTCTGTCTCTCTCTCTGACAAATGAATAATAAAAAAAAAAATCTTAAAAAAATACATACACATACATACCACCCTACGTTAAAGGTTCCTCCCCTTTTTTGCCAACAATTTCATTTTTATCAGTTTAAATGTCATGTCCAATATCTTGGGCAACTTATCTAGAAAGGATCTAAGGCAGTTTTTACAGTGCAAAGGTTAAGGATTAGAAAAAGGGATTACGCATCACATTAAATGAGTGTAAATTCCTTTAACATAACACAGTTCTGATAAACCGCCTGCTTTATGGAAACGACTTATGAGATTCACTTTGTGTATAGTCTCATTCTCAGGGTTCTGTTGGACCAAGAATGAGAGAACCCGCAGGGGCAACAGAGTCCCCACGTTATTGTCGAAGAGGTTGCTTTGAGTCGAGTCGGCAGAATCAAGATTTGCAAAATGGGACAACTTTTATGCTCATGGCAGAACTTTGGGGGCGCCGCCCCCAGAATTCTCAGCCTCACAAGCTGTTGTCAGAAACGCAGCAAGTTCTTTTAGGTAATGCTTGTTGCCTGGCTGCAAATCTGAAAAGACAAGGCAACTAAGTATGAGCCTATCAGAGTGAGTGTACCTTGGCCTTGAGCTGCGGTCACTGTGTACATGCGGGGCAGACGGGATGGTTGTTTTTGCATTCCTCATTTCAGCTGGCTGCACAGATCCTTTTGTTGCTCAATTGATTGTGATAGAAGAGCAGTGGCTTTCAAACACGTTGGATCATTCCACAGCCAGAATATAGTGTATAGTATGGCCCACCATATACCTCCCTATGTGAAACCATATGTGTAACATTGAAATAATAGTTTAACTGACATGTATATTCTATTTTGCATAATATGAAATTATTCCTTTTAATTTATATACAGATAATAAATCCATTTATAAATTATAGATAAAACTGAAGATATAGTGGGGTGCCTGGGTGGCTCCGTTAAGCCACTGCCTTTGGCTCAGGTCGTGATCCCAGGATCCTGGGAAAAAGCCCCAGGTTCTCCCTCTTCCTCTGCCTGCCTCTCCCCCTGCTTGTGCTCACTCCCTCTCTCTCTCTCTGTTAAATAAATAAATAAAATCTTTAAAAGGAAAAAACCCGAAGATGTACTTACTCATAATCTACCTATATGTATATTTTTTATTTTCCCAAAAATGTTAATCATAATTCATCAATGGTCTGTGACTACAGTCTGCAAAATAAGAGTTCACAGTAAATCTTTCCATAGTAGGAGAAAGTTCTCCTAGGAGCGCCATCATTTCTCATTCTCCAAAGGGGGTGCCTGCTGCTTTGCTTACTTTCAGCACTACTGCACAGAGTTTGGGGAGAGTTAGTGCATGCTTATTATTCTATTCTATGCTTATTATTCTCATTATTACGATTCTAAGTGTTCTGACAATCTTTTTAAGGCTCATTTTGAATTGTGAAAAATCAGGAAGCAGGCAATTACGAACTACCGTATATTAGCATCCTGTAGATTAGCAAACTTTAAAAACACTTAAGCCTTTTTTTGAAACATATATTTCCTTACAACACGTTTTTCTCAGTGTGGCATAAAACATGTTTATTAATAGATCTAAATATTTTTGGTCTCTCTGAAAAAACTCGAAAGCCTGTAGAGAGCAAGACGGAGTCTCTGACGACAAGCAGGGGCCTGTGTCGAGCGCTGACGCCAGCAGTTAGGGACACCGCAGCCACCAGATATTGCGGAGACCAGCACCGGCTGCCGACACCCCAGAACTGATGGCAAGCAGAGGCAGAGGAGGTCTGCAGGGGCTCCAGACTCATTCGATCCCTTTAAAAAGGGGAGGATTTTTGCAGACACTGTCAGACTCTGCAGACACTGAGCCCTCTATGTCTGATAGTTTAAAAAAA